>CM035162.1:584105-878132 GCA_020205615.1 Panax quinquefolius | reverse complement strand
ATATATATATATATATATATATATATATATATATATATATATATATATATATATTGTTCCATACATAAGCTCATATACTAGTTAGGCTAATATATAATCATTAAATTTATTTATTTCTGTCAAAAAATATATATTATATAAATTAGATTAAAAAAAGATTGTAATCGAGAGGACCTAAACAATATTTCACACTTTTTCTAAAACATTATAAATATTTTGACGAGTAAATATATACTATCTAGTTAACTTTTTTTTGGAAAACAAGCCAGGAGAGGTTGAAGTATGATTAAGCCTGTAAATTAGCCATACCAACAGGAAACATATATACATTCAGACACTTCCTCAATCCAGTACAAATGAAAAGAAAAAACAGAGGATTAAGTTAAAGTTGCAAACTCATGAACTACACAATTTTATTTTCATCACCACGCGTGTGAAAATATAAATAAACCCAAACAAGAAAAAGATGTGAACATAATTTCTGTCACTTTCCACCACTGCCTTGGTAAAAAACCAATCTCAATCAAAAAAATCAAATCTACCCAAACGACCAAAGCCTATGCACAATCAACCCCCTCTTATATGATCTATACTAGTGCCCAAGATTTCCCCATGGCTATTATCATGATCAATAAAACCCGAACCTACAAATCCATTTGATGTAACAAGGAGGCTATGATTGTCAGTCCATTATGGACCCAAAACTCACTGAAATACTGCTCCATTCCCCCTCCCTTATACAAAAAAAGACTTCTCTAATTGTATAAACTTGTCGATCATCAGCAACAAGACTTTTCTCATGGGTCAAAGACTTGAATGTAGAAATAAACAATAACTAAAATGAATGATATCAAAATTGATCCCGTGATTTCACTTCCTTCTTGTGCATAAAAATGATATTGAACATATCCAATAAGAAAATCTTTTATTTATTTATTTATTTTTTGATAGAGCACAAAGTGACAATCTTACATTGAGGCTTCCAGTTTTGGATGTTAAGACATGTTAGAATCATCACTATTCTCTAATATAGACATACAAGGACGAGTCAAAAAGCACACTTTTCTCATCCTATTCTTCCCACCACCCAAAGCTCTCAACTAAACAAAACTAGTTATAAACCTTAAGATTTCTAAATGACAACGGACTACAATGAAAAGTAACTGCTGATATCCCATGCGCCATAAAAACTGAAAGAAAGGATAAAAGGTTTAAATGTCATTACCAAATATACGAGGACCCTTGTTCTGATACAAAGAAGTTCATTTTCAGCAATTTTTACCTTGCATCTAAATTTACTTCCACAGGTGAATCCGCCTTCTTGAAAATCTTTAGTTAGTCCAGAGATGGTTCTGCATATATGGAGAAAGGCAAAGTAATATGTACGACTACAAAAAATAATGAGATTACTTAACCTGGTGTTATGTGATGCCATCAAATGTTAAGAGAAAATCCCTCCTCTGGAAATGAGAGCCAAATTTCTTACGTGGGCATTTTCTTTAAAGAAAATATCAAGGTTTGTATTGATCACACTTGGACATAATTTTTTCAGCAATATTTTTTTAAACATTAATCTTCTTCTTTTTTCAAATTGATCTTCAAAGAGTGAAATTTATTATTATTAAAAGTTTACTGAGATAAATACTGTCCAAGTATGTCAAATACAAATGTTAATATTCTAGGAAAAAAATCGATAAAAGAAATAATACTCTCATTTCCAGACGGAGGTAGTACTATAACCAGAAAATAAATGTGGAGTAATTTGGTGGGATTCAGAACTAGAAATTGTTGCCTAAATAATTAAAACTGGTAAAAAAAATGAAGTGGCTGCTTAGCCTAAATAATTTGAACATGTCATGCCACTAATTAAAGAATCATGTTGTTGGCAGTCCAAACTCCAAACACTTGTAGAGGCTGCCATCATAGTCTATTAGATATCAAAACAGTTATATACTTGAGTAAATATGGTGTTAAGCCATATTTCCTAGTCTTAGCAAATATGGTGTTCATTGAAAGGAGGAAGTCCCCAAAAAAGGTTCTCAAAAAGCATCTAGCAGCGCCATGCTGGTTTAGAATTTGATTTTAAGGTTAAGGCTCCCACCCCCTTCCACCAATTGAATTCTTTTTCTGTGGATCTTTGATGCAGACTTGGTCTGTCCTAACTCTCTCCTTGGAGGATTTGCTTCTTATAAGAATTCAGTGATTTCAAGATAGTAAGCACCAAAGGAATATTCATTGGCAGTGTATGTGCTATACTACCCTCTGTGACCATTTGTTGGAGGGAAGTTTTGGTGATCGGTCCACGTTTCACCTGTTATGGGATACAATGTCCATTCTTGCATCTCTTTGGGCCACAGAGATGGCGTTTTCCAAAAAAATTGATCTTACAAAATTAATAAATCAAAGTGAACACAGGACAGGCGGGTGGAAAAAAATGTTTTTACTCCCGAGATGACTAAGAAAAACAGAATAAAGATAAAAATGATGGCAGGGCATAAAGTTCTATACCTCGAATAATTTGATATTAGTAAGTAAAGGCTCCTCCAAATTCCCAACAGCAACATTTGAGGACAATAAATGATAAAGACAACATGACACTTCTCAGCCTGCTACCCTTATTGCACCCATCTCATCAATCTTTGAGCTCTTGTGCTACAAATTTTTACCAGGTGAGAAACAGCTTACTTGAGAAAAAGATAACGACAATATAACAAGCTAGGCATTTGAAGAAATTCATTGTTTCCATGTTACCTTACTTTTCTTGTGTCTGTGAATGTCATTAATATCTTCATCTCCATCATGCTTCCTTTTCTGTGATCAAAGGGAAAAAAAAAAATTTAAATAGTTTTGTAAACCAATTTAAATGTTCAACTGCAATACAATTTTTTTTTTTTTTTTTTTTTTTTTGGGGACAAATGGGTGAGATATTGTCTTCAGACCCAGAAATTCAAACAAATACAACAGTCCAATATTCTCCATCAATTTAATGTTTATTCAACATTCAAAAGAAATTATTTCAGGTTGACCTGGTTATCTTAAATAAAGTCAATTTGGCAATCCAAGAGTTACTTATGAGTTATGACAACTAATAACAACAGGTTATAAAGCGCTCATGATACACACCAATTGAAGTAATTTTAAACTTATCCTATCCTTAACAGCTATGTACATATGTTGTAAAGCATAGCACAAGAGAGTGATAGTATTTTTATTTTTACAGATAAAAGAGAAAGAGCGAGTGTATCAACCTTCTCGTGGTGCTTCTTTGAGTGTTCAGCTCCAAAATCATGATGCCCACTTTTATCCTTTTTTTTCTCCTTGTCCTTGTCTCTGTCCTTGTCTTTACTTCGATCTTTATGACGATGTTTGTGCTTCTTGTGCTCTTTATCCTTCTCCTTATCTTTATCCTTGTGCTTTTTATGTTTTTTCTCCTTGTCTTTGGACTCACTTTTGGATTTTCCAGCTACAGTAGGAGTTCCCTTTTCAGACTAAAAAAAACAAGATACAAATGGCCAAAACAGAAGATGAGGCATCACTGAAATCACTGAAATCTACAAAAGCCTTGGAAATAGATTTCTTACAGTTGGCAGATCAACTGGCGCAGTTTCCCTTAACTGAAAAGCTTCACTGAGGACGTCTAGGTCAAAAGGCTGTATGCGTGCATTTCGCTCTCTAGAAAAGGATGTACTTTGAATGAGCTGATCCAATTGCATCCCTTCCCCTTTCCTGATTTCTGTGTCTCCCACCACATTGTGAAGGTAGTGTGTGTCTGAAATTGACAAAGGAAGTGACCTCTTGCAGAAGAACTCATGGTGAGGCAGCAACTTGTAGTGATTTATAAGATCCACAGCCCCTGTAAGTTCTCTTGGCCCTAATTTTCCACATAAGGCCAAGTTGATCACAATTACAAAAAAAAACTGAAAGAAACTGGCAAACAGAGAATCTTACAACAGAGAAGCATGCCTCAATCTGCAAGGCATATGCTTCAAACCTTTACCAGAATACCCTAAATGCTCTGTCTTTGTAATAACTAATTAGAAGGTGCCCTTTAAAGAAACATGCCATGACAAAGGAAATTTAAAATAAAAAGAAAAAAAGGAAAAAGGTTACAAGTTGTTAACAGCTGAAGCTTCCAGAAAGCTAGTCTATATAATAAATTGCTCTTATTACTATTTTTTTCCCCAGCCACTGTCCAAAAATCTACTCTCAGCATGATTAACAGGATATTATCCACACTATGGCTTGACTATTCAGATCTTCCTCAACACTTCAAACCATTTTTTTTTCTTTCATCTCTTTTACAAGTTGCACCTTAAAAAATAACCCTTTCTCCTTTATTATTACCTCTCAAATATCATGTCGTTGTGCTACATTCCAATAGTGAGTCTCAACTTCAAAAGCCTCAAATTTCAACTAGTCAGCTACAAAATGTCCTTTTTCGCTATTTAGTTTAATCTCAAAGTCACCCTTTTCTTTTGGTAGTAATTTCATAAGAATTTTCTCACACTAGTAACAAATTGATTGATTATTTTTCTTGGGATTTAACAATCTTGAATGACTCGGTCCATATTTAAACACAAAAAATTTAAAACAACAAGAACATGGCATCTTTTTCTTTTTCGTGCTAAATGAGAACATGACATCTTTTTATAAACAACAAATGAAGCGTTGCAATTTCATCTAAAAGGATCTTCATTTATGAAAACACACACTCAAGTCTTAACTCTTGAGTAGCTAAAAGTAAAACCACAGTAAAATATGAGCATAAATAACCGTGAAAGGAGGATAATCAACTTAACAAAATAATATTTGTCCCTAGATGAATGAACTAATTCTATTGCACTACAAAAGTACAACCAAACAGAACTTGAGTAAAATCAGCCTGACTTGTTGGTCACAGATATTACCAAAGAGAAAGCATAAACCCAAAAAGATGCGCCAATTTTGGTCAAATCACATGTCTGCAAGCATCCATATGCAATACACAAAAGAGCTACTACTTTAAAGGTCTTACCTTTTCCAAATTTCTTGCTTTCGGGATCCATCAATCAGTGTATCAAACAAGGATAAACCATTATCGCCTGAGACTACTGCTCACAAGAAACAGAAGATTCAATAACTATCCAAATTAATGATGCACCAACACTTCAATTTCATAACTTGCATAAGATTACAGAATCATACATGCATATATGGGAAAACCTTTGTCACTGTAAAGAATTAAAGAAAGCTACTCTAAGAACATGCAACCACAGAGCAGAATCAAGTACAAGAAAATAAGGCCCCTACATCTCAGCAATAATACGAGAAGAGGGGTCTATTTGATCTCCTTTGCTTAAAGTTTTTATAACAGCCTTTCTTTAAAGATTGCTAGAAAATTAAGGGGGGGAAACAAGGCATGAAAGTGACCAATGGTTCAAAGTGACCAATGGTTCAATCCCACAAGTAACTCAAACAAAGTGGTTAGTGGTGTCATCGACATCTGGACACTCTACGACAGAAACTTTATACAAAAAATCAAATCGACCATTTGATTGGAAAACTTAGTTTGAAAGGGTTTCTTTGAACTAATTATAGCTTCCCTTACTTTCTATATGATGCATGTGCAGTAGCAAACACTTAGATGGTTAGGGCATATTTGTCTTTCTATTTTATATTCTCTTCTTAGCCTTTGTTTCCAGATGTTGTTTTCTAAAATTGAGTATATGTTCGGTTTGTATTTTAAGCACATATATGAATTATAGAAAAAAGATGATCTTCTGCCCAGGTTCTCAATATTTTAAACTACAATGTAATTTTTTAGCTCATTTTGGGTCAAATACTTCTTATCCAAATACAAATAGTTGAAAGCATCATTCAAGTGTTCTCTGAAATGGGCTGTTTTCAGAAATATTTATGAAAATAGAAAAATATAGCTTTATATATCCAAACTTATTTATTCTCCAGAAAATTAAAACATGAACAAGTTTGAAATCGCCTGTCCCAACAGGCTTTTAGAATCTTAATCTAAAATTGTTCAACAAGTTCCTGCAATGAAATTCAAGAATGGAAACGTTATGGCATATCTAGCATATACTGCAATTTATATGCAGCATTGACATAGTCATTACATAACTGTTTTTTTAAGGTATTGAGAAGCATAACCGAAATATGAATGATATTCACAGTTGTGACAGACCGTGTACACTATGGCCTAGAGTTCCGTAAAAAACCATAACAAAACTAGTAGTCTAGTACGTCTAAATCATATCATAATTCAAATAATCTCTGTTTTCAACCACAGCCCTTCTCAAAGACCAACCAAAATAGTGAGAGTGTGCCCTGGGGGGTAAGGAATGCCTTGAATCTAATCAATATTCATACTTAATCTAGGACCTAGATTGCGAATCTAGCTTATGTCTCATAACAATATTTTCTTCAAGGGGGTTTTGTTTAAACTTAATTAGGTATAAGAAGGATTGTCCTGGGTTGTTTCGGGGGTGCTCCATACCAATCTTCAACTCTTTCTTGGATAGTAATATTTTGTCCCTGTGAAAAGCCTGTCTAATAAAAATTCCTAGGGAAGTCCCAAATGGTTTCCTGAATCAGATTATCCACGTAAGTGGACACAAATGATAGGGAAAAGGGATGAACTTACACAAGAAACCTAATTTGATTTGCCTCACAGGCTCACACAATCCCAAACCATCATGCAAATTGCTTAAATTCCCAGATCTAATCTCCGCATGATTAAGAAAGATTACATAGCTCAATATAGACTTGGAATACACTTGAATAATATGTTTGCTTACTTGGAACCAAATTGAATTTGACCATAAACTCAACTGAAAAATTGACTTTGCTGCAGTGAATTATTAACTTTTTTAGCTATTAGAATCCTAACATACGCACAAGGAATGCCCAGTCCTATCTAGGTTTACAAGTGAAACTTTTATTTTGCCAAAGTAGAAAATTTATATAGGCTCCCTTCCTATCATATGATTGGACAACGAAGAATTCAGGATTGTATGCTGGGACGAAGCCATGTATTGGTGAGTGGGGTCAATTGACCCCACTGAACTTCTTCTCTTTTAATTTTAATGACAAAAAAAGGTGTAACATTTAAATTGACCCCACTGAAATTTTGTAAGTTTTCTAACATAAGGGGTCAAATTTAAGTTATGCGACTTCTTCAATCAAATCAGAATCTCATATTACTCCTACCTCCTATATATATGCATCTTCCTTTAATCTTCTTAAATAAGATAATAATTTAATTTATATTATTTTTTAATATTTAAGGAATCAAGTATTTATGAACACAATTTGTTATTAAGAAAGCCTATTAATGGTCAATAGGGGGTGTGGGGGTGTTCATAACATTTGTTAGAAATGTATTAACAGTATTAGCATGGTAGCACTCAGAACATAGTATATAAATGATGTCATGTTAGGAATTTCATGTGATTTTATAGTTTTGGAGCAGACTAAAGAGTGAAATGTATCTCTAACGGAAGGCCTACATTTTCTATATATACAACTCGAATGTGTAAAAGTGCCCACAAAATTTGGCCCGGGGACACTGTCCACAAACCCCCACTAAATTATTTGTAACCTTATAAGAAATTTTACCCCACTAAAAATATTATGTGGCTTCGTCACTGATTGTATTCCATAATTGCATAATAGTGCGAATAAATCACGCATCTGCAAGTGTCAAACAAGGTAACTAACTCAAACATCTTAATAGTTGCAAAAACAATTTTAACATATGTGGAGAAAAAAAAACTAGAGACTTTTTGCTACTAGTAGCATGAAGTTCCTCAATGCACTAGTAAGCATTAGCGAAACTTCAGATGATGTGCTGTCCATAGTAGAATAATTTTTTCAATAACTTAACCAAAAAATACTTGAAACAAAATATTCAAAGTAAATTTAACTTCTTAATGCCTTAACAACCCACTGATTCTTTTTGTTACACACAATTAACTAGCATGCATTTAGAAATCATTAAATATTATATTCTTAATATTTAATATTGAAAGAAAAGATCAATGAAAAATTTTGTATTCATGGAAATCCTTTATTTGCATCCAAAGAAAAAACTCAAAAATATGGGACTCACATTTCCCATCAATTTTTTAGATTTTATTATCTTGTACTTATAATGTTAGAAATATGTGTAGTATACTATATACAGTTGAATATTATCTTATCTTTTGGTAGGGTTTTCTTTGCCTTGGTTTGATTTCCTATCTTTTACTTTGCACTTTCTGAGAGTTGCAAACAAAACTTGAACATATGAAATGTAATTGGCATCTACTAATGAAAAGGCAAAACAAATTATACAAAATAGCCTCAAAGTAATAGCTGCAAATCCCAGTTTCCCGTTAAAAAATGAAGGTCAAAATGAAATGACATTGAACAGTATCAATCATATCATTATTAACGATAATCCTTTTCCTTGAGTTTTTCTCAGCAACCAACAAATAGGACTTGATCTCACCATGCACACATAATTGAACCATTTCAACTTCACCCTATAACTACAACCCGCTACAGAGTAGTATAGAATCGAATTCGATTCAAAAATTACATTTTGTTTCTGTGACGAGTTACCTGATCGGACTGAAATACGGAGAAAAACTTCGCGCAACTGAAATACGGGGCGAATTTTGGTCGTGAGTTGTGAAGCTTCGTGGAGAGTACCGATTTAGAGTTTAGCAATTTGGAATCTTCGTCGTCGTCGTCTCTCTAACTGAAATAAACCCTAATACCGGTTTGAGGTGTTGAAACTTGAAGCCAACTGACGAAGGAAACTGACCTTTCTTCATGTGTTATATAATTCAGTTTATAATAATATATATCCATCGGGACATAAGTTGCCCTTCGAAATAGAGGCTAACAAGGGTACTAATGTCATTTGCCACTACCCTTCCCAAACATATACTAGAAGAGGGAAAAATATGTAATTCAAAAAAAATAATTCTTTTTTTTTTTTCCTTCATTTTTTTAACACCTATGTGAATTTTGTGAAAAGGTAATGAATTAAAAAATGGCAGTCGTCCTAGCTAGTTCATTCAATCCTATCCATACTCATATCAAGTTTTAACCTTGAAATATATATATATGTATGTTCACTTAATTTGACCCATGTCCTGTAATGGTTGCTAATCATAGTGTAATTATATATATATATATATATATATATATATATATATATATATACATCATTTCAAATCACAATTAATTATACCAACATTCACATTGTAAACTTAGATCCAGCTGCTGCTGCATAAAACTTTGACTATATATCCAGTGGTCAGTGGCCATGGGTAAGTAAGTAAGACCGACCAGCTTACCTATTGTTTATTTTCCTTCATGGTTTCATATTTTTTTCCATTTCCTTCATGGATCTTATTTACTGCATGGACCTACCTAGCTAGCTAGCTAGTATCCCTATATATCTATAGCTCTTTGGTTTTGAGTAGCTAGTAGCCTTTTATTTGGTGAGGGTGGGGGGCTCTTGATCTCTAGAGTCGCATAGGGAGAGACTTCAGGGTGGGGTCTGGAGTCACATAGCAAAAAAATTGAATTTTTATTTTGTAAAATAATTTAATAATATTACAGAGTAGGTATACAGATAAAAAAATAATTGTGAATGCTCTAATACTAAGTAATTTATAATTTTTCAAAATAGTGTTATTCTTAAGAACAATTTACGAAATATGTATGACCTCCCATCCCATCCCATCCCTTCCCTTGGGCCATGCTCTTTATCAAAGTCCTCTAATGTCCCTAAATCATAAATTATTATTATTATTATTATTTTAAATATATATATATATATATATATCTTTAATATTTATAAATTTTACAAATAGCATTATTTTTGTGAGGGGTGGACGTGGATTAGTAAAAAGTCAGCAAATGCGCTAAAGTCGTCGTATCTCAAAACTCCTGTAGGGTGCAAAAGAGAAGCTACAAACTGTAGTGCTTACCTTTCCTCCTCCCTGTTTCTCTCTCTTACAGACTCCGTCTTGTACGCGAAATAATATTGGATTTTGTGAGACATTCGATGGAATCCATGTTACCCCGAAGAAGAAGAAGCAACCCTTGATCTCAATCTAGGATGTCCCAAGCGGATGTCTCTTACAGGTTTAATTCTTGATTCAGGTTCACTTTTCGTTTCTTTTTTTCTGATTTTTATTTCTACTTTTCTGTGCCGATCTTCATACTCCACTTTTTGATACTGGGTTTTTGGTATCCGACCTCAAAATTTTGGTATTTGGTATCTGACTCTTCACTTAGATTTCTGGAGACTTTATATCTAGGTTGTTGAGTTCAATAATTTGAATGCTTTGTGTCTGATTATTGGGTTAGATTTGTGGGTCATTCTATATGTTGATTGTTGTCAGTCTATGATATCAGTAAGATTCCTAAAAAAATTATTTTGCTATTCTTTGTTTAGTTCATATTTGTGAAGATGGTTCTTGAGATGGTATGAATTTCTCATTTCAAGTAAGCCATTACACAAAGATGGGACATTTAATCCACATGTATGTTTGTTTACTGAATTGGTTTCCAGTGGCCTTGAATATGCTTTTGTTACACGTAGAATTCGTTTTTCAGATAATCTGAAGATGATGGTGGAATAATTGGCCATTTAAGTTGATGGCTCTATTTGTTTGCACGTGAGAAAAGCTCCATTTTCTTGTTTTCTCAAATTCTGCTTGATTACGACTGTTCATTTTCAATGCATTTTCCTTGAAGAATTTACAATTGTGCTTTTTCTTTACCAAGTGCAAACCAATTTGTGACTTATTTCACTACTTTTGAAGCTTGTGAGCTAATAGGTGGTAATTTGAAGCTTTTATATGAAATTTATTCTTTAGGAAAGCAGTAAGTTTTATATATATAAAAAAAGCAGTAATTTTTTTGTTCTAGACCATCTATCCGTAGGATTTGGACTAGGAAGACTTGAGGCTTAAGATGGTTGCAGAAGTGCAGATATTTCAACTTTTCATTACCATATTTTACGAAGATTTATCTTACATCTGGTGTATGAGGGAATTGACTTCATAATACCTACATAACAAGCTTCAAATTTTCTGAGGTTTGAGGATTCTGTTATTAAAAGTCCAAATTATATTTTGTAGATTCAAAGACATGGAGGCACGGTAAAAGCACTAGATTTCTAAATCCCTTTTTTATGAAGCTGAAAAGTTGATGCTGATGTTTTATTATTGTACGGAGAGAATATTCATATACACTTGTTTTGTCTTACTATATGCTGTTTGATTGAATAGTTGAATACTTGATAAATATTTTGATATTAAAAGCTATCATTTCTATTTCTTAATGTTTTTTCTATGGAAAGCATATCCTGTTTGCATGTCTCCTGTAAATTTACATGTTTTCCCTTTGTCTTAGCAGCTGTGGGTCTTGTGGATACCCTTTAAATTTAACATCTTCAAAACGCATCACTTCTGGAATAGGCTCCGAGTATCGCAGATCCATTAAGAAAGGTTTTATCTCATTTGAATCAATTGATCTCAGTCGATTCACTCAGGTTGACGAGGTTAACTGCCTCTCTCTTTCTTGGGCTCGTTATCGTTCAAAAACCAAACTTCTTTGTCGTAAATGTGGAATTCCTATAGGATATGGATACGGAGATGCACATGCTCCCTGTGGTTTTGAGTCACCTACATCATCTAGCTTATCTTACAAAAAGATCATGATAAAGATCCGGACGATACAACCTTCAGAAGAGTGTTGAAGGGATCCAAATGGAGATTAGTTCTAAGGATGGTCCAACCTCCATTATGCACCTTCCTGATGATTGTCTGTATTTCATTTTCCAATGGCTTGACTCTGGATTTGATCGCAAATCCTTCGGCCTGACTTGCCATCGATGGCTCCATATTGAAAATTCAAGTCGTCGATCTTTACAATTCCAGTGTTCATTTCGCCAAGTAAACCACTCTTCATTATCTCGGACTAGCACAAACATTGGCACCTTCCATTTGTATTGGTTACTTAACCGTTTTCAGCAGCTACAATTGTTGTCTCTTTCAGGATGCATAAATCTTCCTGACTCAGGTTTAGCTCAACTACAATACTATGGCTCAAATTTGCAGACACTTCATTTGGATTGTTGTTTCGGAATCACTGATGATGGACTTTCTGTAGTTGCCTCTGGCTGTCATTCTTTGACAACTATTAGTCTTTACAGATGCAATATTAGTAACACTGGGTTAGAGACATTGGCTAAATCATGTTTGGCATTAAAAGATGTAAATTTATCATATTGTCCACTTATTACTGACATTGGCATTAGAGCTCTTTCGCAAAATTGTTGTCAGCTTCGAGCAGTCAGGATATCTAACTGCAGAAATATCAGCGGTGTTGGATATCATGGGTGTCCTCAAACTTTAGTGTATATAGAAGCTGATTCCTGTAAGCTTTAAACTGAAGGGATTAAAGATATTGTAAGTGGAGGTGGATTGGAGTATTTGAATATTTCTAATCTAAATTGGGCCATACCAGGAAATGGTTTAACGGCAATTGGCGCTGGATTTGCTACAAGACTAAAAATCCTGGATTTACGTTTGTGCAGAAGCATTGGCGATGAGTCCATTATGGCAATTGCAAAAGGGTGTCCATTGCTCCAAGAGTGGAACTTGGCATTATGTCATGAAATTAGGATACAAGGATGGGAGTCAATTGGCTTAAATTGTCATAATTTGGAGAGGCTTCATGTAAACCGATGTCGGTACCTATGTGATCGAGGATTGCAGGCCTTAAGAAATGGCTGCAGACGGCTATCTTTCTTGTACATTACTCGATGCCGTCAAATCACTTACACTGCAATAGAATTGTTTAAATATTTAAGGAGTGACGTTGAGATCAAAGAAGAAGAGATAATGTGTATTGCTCCTGACTCGGCCTTCCGCTGATGATGAGTAAGACAGTCATTTAACTAATTTGAAGACATCCATATAAATTTAACTTCGAAGCTTAATACTTTTACTAGACTAAAGATTGTATCTCAGTGAAGGGGTTGCAACTCCTTTCGTATATAAGTTCTGTCTGCTTCAATTGCTTATAATTAATGTACTTGATGTTCCTTACATACATTAGTCCTGGTATTTACATTGATCCTTTTCTCAAATCTTAAAGAATTCAGCTTTTCAATTGAGAGGTCAGTAATCAGCATCTTTTTTTTCAATTAGGGAGTTCATTTGTTTAGGGCATAGTAGTTATGATCAGCTCTGCTTCTTGCTCTCTGTTTTCAATTACAGATATTGTATATAAACAAGCTATTCCACTCGGTACATACTGTTTGTGTGTTTTTGTTAGTACAACTTTTACTTGTGTTTTGGAATGTTTGTTCCAAAAAAGGTAAAAAGAAAGGAATTAAGCATCATCTCACTTCAAATGAGGCCCGAGGGTAGCAAAATATCTGTTGTTCAAGGACTGAATCAAATTTATTATGAAGTTCAGAACCCTCCAATTTGTGATGCTCAGAAATATGTGAATTAATTTTTGTCTACTTGCTGCAGTGTATTGTATTTTGATTTACCTACAGAAAATATTGCATCTTGGTGATTTGAATCACAAATCTAGAATGGTTATTTTGGCATTTATGGTCTGACTACTTCTGTCATATACTTCATGAAGAACATTTCTCTATCATTCACCTCTGGGAGACATTAAAATGAAAATCTAGCTTTATTACTAAAGCTGAATGATTGTTGTGTTAAACTCTTTGACTACTCTGGAGTGTGGAGTATTAAAGAGAGATTCAATGGGAGTACAGGTTCTTGTTTACTAGTGTGTTAAGATAAACACTGAGTTGGGGATAATACTTGTTTACCAATTGCCGCCTTCTTCTTCTGATCAGCTGCTGCTCTGTTTGGTGAGGCACTATCATTCTGAAATTAAGTGCATTTTGGAACTCTGCTATGCTTATATTGTTTGCAGTATTGCAGTAGAGGGACTGTGGATCAGTTTGACAATGAAAAGCTAACAACAGATGTTTGTATCTTTAAAAAATAATCAAACAAATTATTACTCTATTGAGTTTTGCAAAGAACAATCTAGTTACTCCTCAGTTTTTCAATCTAGCTACACCCCAGTTTTTAATCAATTGTGCTTTAAATCAAAGCAATTTTACCTATTGAGATTTAAATTACACTAAAAATTAAACTGGGTGACCGCCTGGTGATGAGGTGGGGCAGCCTGTAGAACCGGCTAAAAGCGTTTTCACCAGTATTCTTTGAATCACGCATGTGCCTAAATTCATTAAAATGTGGGAGGTATGAAAATATGACATCAACTATTACATTATTCTTCCCTTTAATTGCTAACCATGCAGGGTGTTTCAGGGCACATGCAGGAGAAAGATGCAACAATTTACTTTGGAATACCAGTCATCTAAATTTCATGGGATTAAACAAATAATAATAATAATAATGATACAAAGAGAGAAGAAGGGAGATTTCTATTATTTCATGCCAAGTGCAATTTTACTGGAGCCTGGAGGAGATCATGTCTCTATATCAGCACAACTTTCATTTGCACCCTCACCTCCACACACACAGCTGTAAATCTCGTTGGCTCCTTTGGTAGGATGAGCAGATTACGGGATACCCACATCAACTACTTGCATTATTTCCCCACACACCGTCCCAGGCACCAGACGGAGCAGCCTTCGGACCCTCGATGTAATTTTGAACCCCATGGGGATTATGGGGACCTGGGAATCCATTGGGTCCGGGGGGTTGAACTTTCTGGGGCTTTGTTCTGATTCCAAGCAGTCTCAGCACAAATCTAGCCAGCTCTCCATATAGCACACCTGATCGGTCAAACAGCTGCATACAGTCCATCTTTATCAGTACGGGTCATAATATTTCAGATGAGAGCAAATTTTACCATTAACTACAGCAAATTAAGGAGATGGTTCATCTACAAAATCATCTGGCAATTAATTAAATGGGAAGGACATGAGAACTATACATACCTGTAAAAGGGCAGACATGAACATGTGGAATGCCTGAGTATTCTGGTCTATCAAAAATGCAATACGGCCAAAAAAAGTTACCACACCTTGCATCTGCCATCATTGACAAAAGAGCATGTATCATAATGAGACAGTTGACACCAGTTACACGAATTCTAGAAGTTAATATAAGAATTAATTGGATGAAAGAATAAATAACATGGGAACCTGGAAAAAACACTAGGGCCTGGCTTAAACTTCAAATTGCATGCGATAAAAATTTAGAAAGTCAAATAAAAATCTCAGTTCCCCACCTTACTTGTCGCCCAACAAAATAATTAGTCAAAAAATTGTAACGGTGGGATTAGGATAACATGCCAAATATTTCATCATACATTGCCTCCAGAACACACCCAAAGTATAAATTACATGTCAGCTATCAAAAGTTGAAACTGCTAAAAGCAAGCACCAAAACTTGCAGAATGTATCAGTACTTTTTTGCCTTCATCATGCCAGCAAATTGCATGTGATGGTTCTTTTAACACCCCATTCCACAACCTGATGGGCATTATGGACTATCTACAAGAAAATTTTGTACAGAGGAAAGAAACTAGGTAACATTTTTTTTCCCTTTACATTAGTAGTTAAATTACGAGACTTTCCAAGCTATCTCATAGAAAGTAAATATAAATTTCCCCACTCTGTAAAAGTGTTAAAAGGTTACAGGAGCCCATCAAAACAATGAAGATTGCAGTCATGAATGATATACAGGACCACTTGAATCTTTATTTATATCCTCCTAGAGCCAATTACAACAACCAGCAAGAATGTTTAATCAGAATCGAAGACAACCCTACTTACAAAATTCCAGTTGTTATCTAAATATACAACTCCGGACAAACAAAGAATACTGCATTTTAGTCGGCAGACAAAATGAATTGATCACTCTAAAAAAAACCTTTACATCCACAATGCATATCAAGAGACGATAGAAAAATTAACCAGCTTCACTTACCACTCGCAGGAAAGAAACCCAAAATCCTGGTGGAGATGATGGAGCACCAAAAGGATTGTTTGGATCCTGATCGCCATATGGAGGACCACCCATACCCATGCCCATTCCATAACCACCCATTGTGCCTCCAAAACTACTATTATACATTCCCCCTCCCCCAGCCCCACCATACATTCCTCCTCCATAGAGCCCACCATAACCTCCTCTATACATGTTGTTTCCATACATCCCCCCGCCATAAGACCCTCCAAGTCCACCATAAGTTCCTGACCCATAACCAGAATTATTATTTAAACTGGAACCATAACCAACACCTGAGAATAGAAAGCCATAAGCTCAATCAGACATGGTAATAGTATAATCAAATATGGTGGAAGGATCCAGGCTTCTGCCTGGCAAACAGATTGCGCTTTTCGTTTTTTTACCAATTTTAATTTGCAAAATCTAAACCAAAAACCTCAACAAATTACACAAACGTTCTTCTTATATTCTTGAAAGAGAACTTCCCTTCGAATTATGCAAAAAGAAAATCAGTGAACCAGTTGAATAGGACAATGTATGGCAAAAAGAAAATCTTTGCAAGTGCACATGTGAAATACATTACAAGAAATAACATCAGCCACAATAGGTATCATGTTGTTTCATGACTTTATAACTATGCTTATTAATAGGTATAAAAGTAACTCAAAGAATAACAAAATATAGAAGTATAACGTTTAGTACAGGAAATCATAGTTATGTATGTTATCCAAAATAATGTTTGATATATAGTTGATAAAATGTTCATCTAGATGAAGAAAATTAGATGCGAATCTGTGACAACATATAGATGTTTTGCGATTACGAATAAAAATCTGATTGCATGATATTTGACAAAGTGTACGGAGCCTAGCAGGGAAGGACAACTACACTGTTGGTGAAAAAGGAGCAACTTAAACAATATTGTAAATTGTAATATGCAGATAATGCAAATCGGAAAATAACAAGAAGGAATACCTCCATATGTGTTGTTGGTATATGTTTGATGTTCCCAGGGCCTTGTAGGTAATGGTCTCCCAAGAGCATTTCTGTTAATAGTCGTAATTGCATCCGCTGTATTAACAATTTCACCAGGTCTTGCTGTTCCAGAGGCCTCAACTACATCACTAGTGCTACCAGAAGACGGGGGTTTAAAAGGTGCATGACCAGAAGAAGACCCTGCTCGCTCCCAAGGTTTTGGTGGGGGCTGTTACCTGTTATTGAAAGCAAGTAAAAATGTTATATGATAATTGTATTGGTGCAATTTCAAGAAAAGTGAGTAGCAATTAGACAATGAAATAAAATACAGACAGAAAATACATCTCCTATTATGCAAAAACTTGAATAATGAAATTTGGGAGGAGGATTGAGCCATTATCTTAACAATGACGTAAAATAGTATAAAGCTGCAAAATAATGAACAGTGGTATACAAAGGCAACTTCAAAAAGCAAATGTACCTTAAACTATCAAAATAATTGATTATGATCTATTAAAAGGTAAAATTAAGCTTTCCTTTCCTCAAGTAAAGCTGATCCCCCCACCCCAAAAAAAAACATAAAGTGGGAAGTTAAAAATTAATCAAACCTCTATTGAAACATACAAAAATCAACCAGAAGCAACAATATATAACATGTTTACTAATAACAAGTTGATTGTCAATCACACAAACATTTTTCTTCTTTCAGTAAAAATATTCATTGTGAGAAACAAAATCCTCTTGAAATGATGGTTGTATCAGAAAACAGAGTATGATACATTAGACCATATAGCTACAGGCTACAGCCTAAATGAAATGTATCAATAAGGAAACCTAGTCTTACAATCAGTCCCTCAATTTTTTCAGCAATCAAACAACCTAGATGATTCAGCTGAAAAATATGTTACTAAGAGATCCAATTTTTACGGGCTTACTAAAATTTCTCAATCAAACATATGAAATACATAATTAAAAACAGTAAAATTCTCATCAGTAGAACCAAACAATTGAATACACCGAAACTAATAATTAAACATGTATGAATCAAAATCATAATGAAAAGAGATTATCGTACCTGAGGATTGAGGTCTGTTCTCCATCGGAGGGATAGACGAAGGCGAGAGAGAAGACGGTCACTAGCCTTGGGATTGATTATTTATTTCTTACACTCCCCAAGAAATTTCTCCTCTTGTGTACTCGTAGTATTACTCCCATCTCTTAGATGAATTGACGACACTGCCCTTCAACGACAACGCCATAAGCGGTGGTTCCAGGGGCGAATGGTCCAAATGTGGGGTCAATTGACCCCACTCAATTTTTGAGATCACTTGAAAATTTTTTTACAGCACTTAATTTTTGACCCCATTCAATTTCTGAACCCATTCAAAAAGCAAACCCTAAATCATCAAAGTTTTTCATGAGTGAAGGTTTGAGTTAATCGCGATCGACGACGTCAGTCATGAGTGTGAAACCAAGTCTGTTCTATTCTATTGCGACTTTCGGTACATCGCCATCAGAGATAACAAAAATTACTCTCTCTTCAATTTCTCCAACTTCAGTTTTGTTTTCATAAATTAATTGTGATTTCTCCCTTTTGTTAGTATTATTAAATTGGATATTTGGATGCATTTATCTAACCCGAAAGTATAAATTATTTAAAAAAATTGACTCTAAAACGCTGCCTCCAAACCCTGCCAAATTTTTTATAACTTATTAATAATTTTGACCCAAGTCCTTGCTCAAACCAGAACGCCTTATATAGATAGTGAGCGCCATGTTTGACTTGTTATCACCAAAATTCTTACAAGGAAGGAGGAAGCTTGATTGATATACAATTTTTTTTTATTATTATTATTATCGTAAACACATAAATTAGAAGGAATTTATATTGTATAGTATATTATAAATAAAATTCGTTGATTATGGCAGAAATTCAAAATTTTGATGTTTTAATATAACATTAATTATTACTACTGTTGGGTACAACACCAGACCAGACCAGACCTCATGGTACGTATTACTCAATAAGTACCAAACATTAAGTGATGCAAAAACATCTATACTATTACTATACAAAGTGTTGAATAACTGAATACTGTTAATTACACTTATTTAATTTTTCCAATTCTTTCATGAGCCAGCAGTATTGAATTAATTTTGACACATCCCTCCCTCCCAAGTCCCATCCATAATAGGAGTATCATATATTACATGAATTAAAGAAATATTTGTATAATATTAAATAAATATATTATTAATTGTACATAATACTCTTTATCATATTCTTTATCCTAATTTTGAAAAGATTGTGGCTAGATTATATAAAACGTTAAATAATTTAAAAAAAAATAAAATTATCTAAAAAAGTCAAATATTGATAACTACTAATTCACATGGGTAGAAATACTTAAATTAATAAGTAATTTAAAAGAACAATTTAAATACAAAAATATATTATTAATGATGTTTATTTTGGGACGAAAGAAGATGTATTATCATTTTATTTACAAGAATATTGCTATTCAAGAATATATATATATATATATATATATATATATATATATATATATATATATATATTCCACTGAATTCATACTCCTATTTTATTATTAATTAAATAAATAAATAACTATTTGTAAGTTATTTATTATTAGTTAAAATACTAGTAGTGCTAGTGCTATCATGCTATCGTCATCATATAAACAAACTTCATCCTTTTTAAAGCGCGGTAAGAAAAATCCATCCATCCATTTATTATTATTAAAAAAAAATTAGAAACTGTACAGCTATATTACATACCATACCATAATCTTATTTCCCGGCATCTAATTTGCTCCTTTCCCGTTTTATGAAACTACTAGTAATCTATTTATACATCAAGCCAAGCCAAGCCAAGCCAAGCCAACACACACATAAAGTAGTAGTAATAGTAAGAGATTTGGTGTTTTGTATTTTCAATAATGGCTGCGACTGCAAACCCATCCCAACGACAAGGTCTGTATTGGACTCCCGATGAGCTAACCCTCTTCCAAGATTTGCTTCCCAAGTCTGTCCTCTCTCTTTCTCTCACTCAAACATATAGTATGTATTTGTATAATTTTATATGTGCATGTGCATGTGCATGTGCGAGTGCGACTATAATTTCATATAGAAATAGCTAGGTTTAAGCTTTCGTGTCTGTGTATCATTGTATAGATCAGTTCTCTCTTTTTCTTTTTCTTTTTATGTTTCTCTGTTGGAATTTGTGAATTTTGTACTGTTTTTAAGATTTGGTAGTAGTAGTAGTAGTAGTAAATAATGAATAAATGCAATACAGTAATCCTCTGCATCTTTCAGTGCTTAATGAATGTTGATCTTCCCTCCCTTCCACAAAAAAAAAAAGAAGTCTTTTTTGTCAAAAAAATATTGTTCCACAAACAAGAGTCTTTTTGTTGTTGATGATGACACAATGTCGTTAAATTTCACTATCATAAATTTTGCCAATGGGGCTCTTATTGTGGAACAGGGAGGGATTATATTATTGATTATTATTATTACTGCATGGGTTGTGCATTCGGAGTTGATGTTCAATTCCATATTTATGCATGTGTGCGCGGGCACGTTTCTGCGGAGAATAAAGTGTTTCTTAAGGTGTTTGTTTGTGGATTTAGTAGATCATTCATAGACTTTCCGAAGCTTATAATTCGTTTCTCAATTGTTCTTTTTAATCTCTATTGTATCTAAATTTCCTTGAACACTTTTAAGGAGTAGGGCCCTTGACCCTTCAGTCTTAATATAACTCGACAATTTTTAGATCCATAATTTTTCAGTTTCCTGAACTTCCATCAGTGTATATAGAAAGGGCAAAAGAGTTAGAAATCGTATCATGATATGTACAAGTTGTGCTCTTTTGAGGCATTTACTTCAATTTTTGAGTAGATTGGTCAAACAATCACGTCATTGTCCAAATCAAATTGATTGCTTAGCAAAGTAATGGCATCACGTGGTTTAGTATTATACAAATGGAAAGGATTCTTCAGTTGTCTTCAACTGCACAAATTTTGTTTATCACTGTTTAATTTTAGTTGTGGACTCATGATACTTTTTTTTTTTGAGATGCTAATGTTGACGATGGCAAAACTATTGATATCAAGAGAAAAATGCCAATTCTGGATTTGTTAGGAAGTAGAGGAAGTGCTAAAATATCTAGTAAGTAACCTGCTATATGACATTAGTGCGACTGTTGTGCATGCCTGATCATTACCTATGTTCAGCTAGAGTCTTTACCCCTGCTAGAAAAGCCTTATTCCTGACTGTATGGACTTTAATGTATTTCTTCTGCTTCATTTTTTTAAATGTCCTTTCTAAGTATTTATTAGTTTTTCTTCTCTTCTGGGTAATATGTCACTAGTGCATAATTTCTGTGTGCTTTTTCTCAGATATGCCTCAAAGTCCACCATAGTTCGGTGTGCTGAAATTGCAAAGCGGCTAAAAGATAAGACAGTTCTGGATGTGGCCAGGCGTTGTGCATGGATAAATGTAAGTATTGCGGTTCCCTTCAGTTATTTTTCATCTGATATTATTACTCACTATCGAATTTCTAACATAATGTGAGAATAAGTACATTTAGCAAATTTGAAGCCAGCTGAATATAATATTAGTTGAATGTGGACAGTTTTCTGGAATTACCATGGGTGAATAGTTAGCTTCTAATTGACCTGTGGGTCAAATGTGTTTACATGCGTAAGTTTACATTTATAGCTGTATCATATTTTAAAGAAACACAAGTTTTTCTACTTTTACTCTTTCAGATGGGATTTTTTTCAACTTTCCTTAGTTAGTATGGGATACAAGGCATTGTGGAGATGAATTGAGTGCACATTCTCTTCTTCCTTTCCTTTTTTGTATCTTCTCCATGCATAATTAATAAAGAAAAAGTGAAGAACCTGTCAGATGTCTTATGGTACTAATTTAACAATATTTTAATGAGTAGCAGTTTCACTTTTTTGGCGGCTCAAGTTGAAGCAGTTATGATATATATGCATATATACACAAGGACTGCTACTTGTCTTATACTCAGTTTTGTATGTCTTGCTCACAATTGTACTGTTACACTGAATGAAACTCTAATAGGAAGTAAGTTGGTCTCCAAAAATTTTTGTACCTAACTGTGAGTTCATAGGTGTGAGGGCCAACCCATGGCTGTCTTACACTATTTTAAGTGATAAGAGATTGTATATGTCTACTTCTGAATACCCCAAGATTGGCTTAATTAGTTAATAGTTACATGTCATTTAGTTAGCAACTTATCTTTTCTGCTTTTCTTTTACCACGACAAGGAATGTAATGCAAAGACGGAAACCTATCTTTTAACAGAAAAGAAATTGGTTCTTACCTATGTAAGATTTTATGCATACTGTAATTGTTTGGACTATGTTGTTTCTAATTTTCCAAAACTTGAATATGATTCATATTCTGATTCTAGTCTCCAGGTTAACTTCCATGTTTTTTTTTTGTTATTTCATATGCAAGTTATGTGCTAAGGTTGGTGAATTATTGACAGAACCTGTGGCCAATTGAAATAACAGCCTAGCTCAAATAAGGAGAGGAAAAAAAACCATATCAAGCGAAGTGGCTCAATTAATGGCTGATGAATTGAGTAAAATAATTGATGACTTTGGCCCTCAGTTTGAGATAGTTTATTGGTTACTAACTAGTATTTGCCTTTTCAAGAAAAGGAAAATGGCAAGCGAAAGAAAGAGGATAACAATTCAATTCGGCAAGGAAATGGTTGCTTTCTTTCACTTCATCTGTTACGGGATTAAATATCTTTTCTTGCTTGGTTATGGACTTGGTAATGGTTCATTTAGAAGGTTGTATGTTTCTGGAGTCCATAAAGATTGGCAGAATGTCCTTCAAGGACATTGCCCATATTTTGTATTCGTTGGAGGACTTTCAACCTCCTTTTGTTATATCTCTTTATTCTAGTAAAATTACTTCTTTAATTAGAAAAATGGACTCCCCGAAATGCAGCCATATTCTCTCTCTCTCTCTCTATATATATATATATATAAATATTTATATGTGATCCGTGTGTCATCTCTTTTGCAAAATAAGGGCGTGGTCCAGTTAAGTGCTTATGTTTTCTGACTAGGTTTGACAAATGACATGGTGTACAGGCTATAGTCACTTTTCGTTGTTTTTGAGTGGCAGGAGCAGCATCTTGATTTTTTGTGTTTCAAGGTGGTTTCCTCTTTTCAATTATAACCCTGTGGGCTATGGTGGGTGACAATTCCTTCATTTAGGATTTGAAAATTATCTCATGGTAGGTTGAGTCTTGAGTGGTGATGGCGAAAATTCAAATTATGTAAAGAGTCCTGGAATAAATAGTTTCAGGATCATAACTTTTAATTTTATATGGGTGTGATAGTGCTTTCAACCTCCCAGTTGTCCATCGGTGGTTCTTTGATTGCAGTCATTTAATCCTGGTTGCTCTGAGGCAAAGTAGTTGACTCCTCTCTAGGTATCTGTCAAGATTGTGATTGTCATGCTTCAGTCCAAATGTTCAATTAATTTTGACATTTTTATCTCTAGGAAAAAGTGGCAGAACCTTCAGCTAAACCATCTTCTCATCTTACAAACCATTCCAATGGCCCACCGTATGCTCAAACAGTGATATATGTGGACAGTGATGATGGCATCCCATGCGAAGGTCGGTGCACATACTAATCTCTTTCTTAGATAAACATGTTAACTAAAACTTTGGTACTGAATGTGTAATTTTGGTTGATGGTCATTTATGTAAACAGCTCATATTCTACTTCCAATCTGTTTCAGACTGATTTATATGTATGTTTTGAGAATGTTGTAAAGCTCTGCACAAATATGATTTAGAAAGATACATGATTGTTGCAGGTGGACTTCGATACTTTCCATGTAGGCACTGCATGTGCAACTACTTACATTTTTACATCTTGAGATTGTAACTTGGTGGGCCATGAGAGTTTGCAATTAGGAAAAGTGATGCCACAAGTGTCCTTGTTTGCCAAACACGCATTGAATTGCCACATCAAATCCCAATGCATATTTCCTGTGATTAGCCAGTCCTTATCTGTAAAAGAGAATGGGTTAGGTACTTTGGCCACCTTAATTATATGATAGACATGCGCCCTCATCTTGTTGGTTAGCATTCTCGTGTGCCTCAGATCATAAATGGGATCTAGCCTTTTAGCTGTACATAGGTTAGATATTTTGCTTTCTATGATGCTAATCAATCAAGACATATACTTGCTGCTGAGAAGCTGCTCCCGTTTCCACTGAAATATTTTATATCTTTGGCCACCTTGAGGTGATAGATAATATATACTTCATTTGAAAAATTAACAAGCTGAGCGAAAAACTTGAACATGAGTAGCTGTATGGTCATGACTACAAGAATTAGAATATCAGACCTGGGTATCCTCCTGTTTTTTGTTTTTGCTTCTCTGTACTTTGCTCTTGTACTGTAGTTATGGACTGGTTATTTTGTCATTTGCAGCCATTGGTGGTGCGACTCGTCTGCTTCTTGAACAAAATGCTCAGGTCTTGGATCAAATTTCTGCAAATTTTGGAGCTTTTAAGGTGAATTATGCAGTTTCATCCAAGTGCTATTATATATATATTTTTGGAATTGGCTATTACAAGTGCATCAGTATTTCAATACATGTTGGTCATACTTGGGAGCTTCTGCTGTAAAGCTGAAAAATATAGTCAACAAGTAATATAGATGAATCTTAGGGTAGATCAGTTGGGGAGATACCTATACCTGATGATTTTGGAACTTTTAGGTGGGATAGTCATTAACTTTTGTGTGGCAATTGTCATTGCAATTATCAATTGCTTAATGTTACATTCAGGACCCAATGGTTGTCCATGCTTTGATAACTAATATGATGAGATGAATCTAGTAATTATTTTAATAACATTTCTGGAAGGTAAACATCACATTGTGAAGAGTTCATTTTCATGGTATCGTGGCATCAGGTATCTCATTCTTGCTGCCTGTCAGTGATGGTGTGACCCCAACCAGATTGCCAAGTTGGATTTTTCTGGCATACTGACACAAACATTTGCTTAATGATCTTCACACCTTCTATTTTACTGGCCTCATTTTTAGATCAATCAATGTAGCATCTCGTTCACCCTAGGAAGTGGACAAGTGTTTTGACATTCTTCGTAACTCTCATTTCATTCTCTTTCTTTGCAGATCCATGATAACATTAATCTCTTTTGCCAGGCTCGAAACAACATTCTCTCAATCTTGAACGAGTATGTTAGTAGCTCTTTATATATGCTTGTATATGTTTTTTCTTTATTAGGCATGATTATATCTGGTTGGTGCATAAATAATGCTAAGAATGTGTTTCCTCTCTATGTTGTTTGTAATATTGGAAGGCTAGAGGGGACCCAAAAAGGAGGCGGGACTTGGGGTTTTTAGCATGGTGAGGGTATAAATAGAAAATTCCGTTCTGAATCATGGAGTGAGTTTTGTAGGTTTGAACATAGATAAAAAATAAAATTATGGCTGGTAATTCGAGTGTTTAGGGGTGGGGGTGGGGGATAATGAGGTTCATTTTAATGTTCCAAGATTTGCAATCTTACTCCACGTTGCTATAGCCAGGCCATGGTGTCTTAGTTTAGTGGGGTCTTTTCAGTTAGATCTATGTAGGGTGCTGCAAGTAGGTGGGGATGGAGTCGTGGAGGAGCATTTGGGGCGTTGGGAGCAAATCCGACTCGAATCATTTTATAGTTTGGGCACTGCCTGGAAAGTTGGCCTCAGATCACCTGCTTCTCCATTGTGAGGGGCAAGGAGTCTGTAATGATCGCGAAGATCAAATAATATTTGTAAATGGGATTATGTGAAAATTATTTAATAAAATGAGTTTTTATTAATAATGTGTTTTATGTGACTTATGGTCAATTATTTGACAGCGCAACGAATTATGTGCGCGCATTTGAGTGTTTAGAGGTTAAATGTGGAAAATAATTTTTTCCGGAAAAAAGACGTAAAACACTATTCACGCTAAAAACGCAAAATCGTTTTTTCAAAATTTTGAATTACGGCATAATGTTTATTCGAAAAAGGGAGATCGATGACGAAATTGGATTTTCGAAAATTGAAATTCGGTTTTTCGGCTAACAAAGCGGATTATGAATAGTAACTAAAAAAGTTAGAAAACCTAACTAGATAAGAAAAAGTCTTAACTATAATTAGTTAGACTAACTAAGCCTAAGGATTCTAGGGTTTGGCTAAGAATTTTGAAAAGTGGCTAGGGTTGAGTCAAAGGTTGAGCCTAGGGTTTGAGAAGCTTGGATACGATTGAGCCAAGGGTTAAGGATGACTTAGGGTTGAGCCATGACTCAAGCTTTAGGGTTAAACCCCAAAACTTGGAGCTAATGCTAGCAAAATGGTGATTATTCACATGGGATAATTCATGTAATGACTCACCTAGCAAGGTGTCAAAATGAGGGGCAAAATGAGCCATACTGGCCGGATTGTAGAAGGGATTGGGGGACAATTGGTGAGTCATGAGGCACGACTCACCACACCTAAGAACCTAGCCATTAATGCTTGGTTTCCCAATTATGTGGTCTTAAGTGCCTTGAGTTAATTTAATTGTGGTTTGATTAGGCTAACTCAAGGGGATGATTAATAAGTTATTAAATATGAGGGGGAAGAACTTGTGTGACCTTAGTTGGGTGACCAACTTGTAAGGAAGAGAAATTATATTTATATAAGCAAATAAGTGCATATTCATTTGTTAGCAAATATTTCCTAAGTGTTAGAAAAGCTTGAGAGAAAGCAAGAGGGGAGGGGAGGGGAGGGGAGGAAAAGGAGAGCTAGATCAAAGCTTGAATCAAGCTCAAGAAGAAGAAGAAGAAGAACCAAGAAGGTAAGAACATGAAACTCATCCGCTTCATCCCTTTTCTTTTTAAAGCTTTCAGTTTGTTAGAGAAGTGCCTTGTTGGTGGTTGGTTTATGTGATGATAGATCATAAAAGGATCTTTGAGAGATAAGGGTTATGTGCTTTATAATTGTTAAAACACTTTAATCAAGTATGACAAGTGAGTCAAAGAATAAAACCTAAGGTTAAGCATGAGGATGGTTGAACAAGATGATTAGTGGACTTTAAATGGACCTAAATGTGTGTTTGTTGTATATTGTGGTATGATTTCAATAGATGAAATCATAGATATGTATGTTGTGGAAATGTTCCAAGTGGAGCGGAGGAAAAATACGCTATAACGAAATTATGGTGAAATTTTCCGTAAAAGGGTGTCAAATAAGAGAAACCCTAGCTTGGTACTCTTTTGAACCAAGTCTACGGGTAGTTAATGTTTTCGAAAGATTATTTCTTTCCGGGAGATATGTGGTTGGGTGAATATGTGAGCCGTGGGCTCAAGAATGAGTTCAATTCGACTTCGGATGAACAAGTTATGATGTTTAAAAATTCAAAGTTTAAAACGTCTTTCGATGAAAATGGATCCCTGGAGGGTTTTGAGCCTATTTCCCGATAAGTTAGAGTTGTGAAAATCTTTCTGTCCTGGTGGATTTGAAGAGTTTGTTACAACAAATAAATAGACGCAAGAACGAGCTCATTCTGATATCAGACGAGCAAGTTATGAAGGAATGATTGACAAAATCTGAAAATTTGACAAAATGAGCACTTAAAACCATGTCGGGATAGCGCGGGGCGCGCTGGACCTGCAATAAGGTTTGATAGCTTTGACGTCCTTTAGTAAATCGAGCAAACTCCGATTGAGGCGATTCAAGAGGCTCTGGAAAGTTAAGGAGTAGACCTACAATTTTCATTCTTTAATTTTTGAGAGTTGAGGTCGGGATCAAGGCCTAAAATGGGCATCTTTAGGACTGTTGTGCAATAGGAGGCAAACCGTGATGGTTTCTTGTGACCATTGTGGTGTCGAACCATGTTTGATTAGTATTTCCTAGTTCTAAGCATGTGACTTTGGGGATATAGTCTAGAGAAATGTAAACCAAGATTTGGTAGGTATATAGGATGTGTTAGTCATACACAACAACGTATTGATTGGGCATTCAAAATAGAGAAGTCGGGCGGACGACGTACGAACGTCGAAACGCCGAGTCGAATGTTAATAAAATTAAATAGTGTTTCGATTCTTATGAGATATACATTATAAAACATGTAATAGAGTTAAGTAAACCATGAGGGACGTTTATACGTACGTGGCTAATTGTTATGTTTATGTGCACTGAATGTGTTAGAAGTACAAAGGGAGATTAACGCTAGAAGTATAAGCGACCGCTAAAACAAGTATTCTAACTCCATTCAATCTTTATTTGAATGTTGGTTTAAAGTATATGGATGTATATTCTTATGAATAATCCTTATGTATGCTTCGGTTTACACAACCATTAACGGTTGTGTAAACATCAGACTTATACAAACTCTTTGTTGGTTGTATAAGTGTTCAGCTATGCTATAATGCATCAAATGTTTAAAACTTTACTATAACGCATGAATTGGTCAAGTTTTAAAGTTCTGAAATGCATGGACTGTTTAAGAAGTATGTCAATGCCATTTGTATCGGCTAGACACATGTTAAAACCTTTCAATGATCTAGATATGATCTTTTGAATTGTTATGAAATTTAAGTTTAAGTCTCCGAACCAATCTCTATTTGGTACAAATTCAGACTGAGAATGAACAATCCTAATATTGGGGGAAAGTGACGGAAAAACGCAAATTAAGTCGTTCGCCATGTAGTATTGATCAATACATGGTACAAATGGCTGATCACCCAACGTACTTGTGACTTAAGACGGTTTACAACGGAATAGTTGTCCAAACCTTTTCGAAATGAAAATGAAAGTTCGAGGTCTTATGACCGCTCAGCTAAAGTCACTATGTTGTTTCAAAAATATATTTTGAAAACAAAGGAAGTAATTTCCTATTATTTGAGATCTCTTCACAACTTTTGTTCAGTTGTTGAAGGTTTAGAAGTTTGAAAGCATGATTCTTGATTTTGTTGTTTAAATGCTACTGTTATACTTGTTGGGCATGTAAATGTTCATTGTTGCTTAAAATTAAATGTTTTCAGCAAAATCCGAGCATGTTGAAGATTCAGGAAAGGACAAGGGTAAGGGAAAGATGAACGGATAAGATAATTATGGAACCTATTTGTAATAGATAAGTTTATTGTAAATAATTACTGTTTAATTATCATGTTAAGAAGATTTAAATGTCATAGAACCTGGGTATGTAATAATTAATAATTACTTTCCTATTAGTATGAATGCATGGTTAAATGTATGTTAGTATTAACACCGTGAAGCATTGGATTCCTAAAAATACTCGGATTTGGGGGCGTCACAAAGTCTTTAGTCTGTGTGGCAATGTAGTATAGCTTGGTGTTGCTGATATCGGTTAGTGAGATGTTGCAGACTTGGCGTGGGGTGAAGGTGAGGAAGGAATGGAGGGATATGGTGCCTCATGCCATCTTGTGGTGGTCAGGTGGAGCCCGTGGGTTAGGGGGTAATATCTATCATTGCTAGGATGCATCTAGATTCAGTTGTGCATATATAATAAAGGTGTCCGTCTGTTCCTGTCATTTTATCATTTATGTTTTTGATTTCTAAGGATGCTGAAGTAAGTTTGTTTATGCAGTTTGAATGAGTTGCCAGAGGTAATGAAGGGGATGCCACCTCTTCCCGAGAAGATTAACGAAGAGCTTGCCGGCTACATCCTTCCTGGGCCATCCTTGCAGTTTGAATGAGTTACTGAAGATGCATTTGATTCTTTACCAAGTTTGGGAGTGGGGTTTGTTTAGGAGTAGTTTTGTGAATGCCTCTAGCTAGCTATTAGCTAAGCTGTGAAGTAAAGGATACCATTACTGACCCTGTAAATGTTTAAAGGACTACGGCTGCTGCCGGTTGGTTAGTTAGTTCCATATTTCTTTTGCTTTGTTTTGTGGATAAATTAATTAATTAATAAATGAATATATAGCCCCTCTCAGGTCCTTTCCTTGAAAAAGTCTTAATTTGTGTTTTAAAATTTAAATTGTGATGTGAATTTATTTATATTAATAAATAGTACTAGTATTGTACTGTACGGAGGAGTATTATATACAGTATATGTTAATTTTAAACTCTTATTATGATGAAAAATTAAAGGAAAAAAAATAATTAATTTGTGCACCGAATACAAAGGTTGGAGGTTTTAAATTTATGAGCAATACTCCTTCTTTTCTTCACCAAATCCTTAGGATTTGAATTCTTTCATGATTTCCCAGAGGAAAGTAATAAAGCTGCAGGCTGTAGCGATTTTTTTTTTATTAATAAAGTTTCTGTGCTTTGCCTCATTATCTTTAAAGTTTAAACCATCTAGTGGGTCATTTGAATTGTGCTAAAGATAATATGGTCCTGAAGATCTTGTACGCTACCCTCCAATCTATTTATTGAGTATAAATGTGAGTACTTAATGAAAATGTTATCTTCAATTCTCACTATTTTGTAACATTAACACTCGTGTTAATTACGTATGGAAAGACTTAATATATATATATATATACTTGTAGGTTGCATGCTTCATGATTCAGTAAAATCTCTATTTAAGAATAGAGTTGGGACCAAACTATTTGTATTCTAATTGAGAGGTTATTATTAAATAGAGGTATTTATACAAAATAATTTTCGAACACCCAAAAATATCTACTTTAACAAAAATATCAATAAGAACTCCCTAATAATTATTATTCAAAAAATATTTATGCAAAGTAGTCCTTTATAGGAAAATGTGGTCCTTTATAGGAAAATGTAGTCTTTTATAGGAAAATGTAATTCTTTATAGGAAAATGTAATCTTTTATGTAAAATGTAGTCTTTTAAAATTAATATCGTCTCTCTCTCCTCATATATATATATATATATATATATATATATATATATATATATATATGAAATTATTACTATATAGATATATAGCTTTTTTAATACGGAACTTAAAAAATATATAACATATTATAATTTAGAGATTATTCTTATTTATAATTGGCCCAAATTGGAACCAAATTTTTTTATAATATTATAGAGATTATTCTTATATAGAGTATTCCTAAATAGAGATTTTACTTTATCTGTATTTTGAACTTCCTTTTGAATTAATTAGGATTGTGACTTGTTTCAGCATTTTTTATTCCACCTCTATTCCCTCACGTACATTGAAGATATTTGATCAGGAAACTGTTGGAGAGCTTCACAGAAATTAAAGCTTGCGAGTAATTTATAGTGTTTATATATGAGCATTGTGTTTTTCTTTTTTGTTATATACGTATGTTTAAATTTTTGGTGTTATATATAGTATTGGGTTAACTATATATGTTTAAATTTTTGGTGTTAAAGATATAATCCCCCCATCCCCAACCCCAAAAATAAAAATGAAATTAGAATGATAAAAATATGTAGATCACCATGATTTTGGGGGGAAAGAAGAAGACAAGAAGCCACTGTTTCTTTGACCTCCTCATTCATTCTATAAAATGGGATTCAAAATTCTTAATGAATGAATGAATATACTCGGTCTAATTAATGCGTGTTATGTATGTAAATTTATGACAAATATGTTCCTCCAGGTAATATATATATATATATATATATATATATATATATATATATATATATATTACCTGGAAGAACCAAGGAAAATTGAAAACAAGAACTACAAATCTGCACTCCGCCACCGAACCTTAATCTATTCGCCCTCTTTTCCTCTCATATCCATATCCATGTCCATGTTATCTACACACTCCTATATATACCTTCATTATTATCATTTACTTAATTCATTTTAGTCGGACTTCTTTTCCCCCGTCCCTCCGATTCCAGATCCACACCTTCATTGTAAGGGGCAATTCTGTCGAGATCTGCGCACTTAAAAGCCATCATGGATGATTTTGGTATGTTTGCCAGAGACTTGGGGTTTAGACCTCACGGTAAATCTGCTCCGATGAAATCTGCCGCCGTCGGATCCGGCCGATCACCAGCAACCTCATCGTCTACGTTCTCCGACTTTCAATTCAGTGGACCTCCCAAGTACTCGAGCTCCAACAACAACAACAATAATAATACCTCATCTATGTCCGACTTAGATTACGATTCTATATTTAAGAGCTCGGCTACGAATGAATCCAAGAACAAGTTCAATTCGGCTTCGTCCGTCCCAGTTTACGATGATGACATATTTGATGGTTTACCTGGATTAAAGACCAAATCGGTGCCTGCATCCGCCAAGTACGACGAAAATGTCTTTGCCTCGATTAGTTCGCCATCGTGGAAACAGGGTGGTGGAGATCAGTTCGATGATCTTCTCGGGAATCTAGGTAGGGTAGTGAAAGCGGAAACCAAGGAGAACATTAATAAGGGTTCAAGAAATTTTGGTGATTTGATTCCTGGTTTTGGTAATGGCAGTCCCAGTAACAGGTAAAATTATAGTATGTACATTGCCTCCATATCTATAGATAAGGTGTTCTAATTCATCTTGTGTAACTTTTATAGTATGATTGCAGTTGAATTTTTTTATTTGTGTAGTTCTTTCTGGTTGAGAAATTCAAAATTAATACATCTGTGCATAATGCAAATCTGTTTTCTGAGAATCATTTATAATTGGCTACACGTATACACGTGGAGGACACAGTTTCCATTTGTTGTCCATGATTACTTGCAGATTGTTACTATATGGCTTGTATAGCATTCTTGCGGAAGCATTGTAATAAAGTTGAGAGAATATTCTCATTTAAACACTGTAGAAAGATTAATTTTGATCGTACATCCTTTGTACAAGTTCTTGCATTAGCCATAAAGTTTATATGGGAGCGTCATTGTAATATAATATACTCGCTGTATCCCACATTGTTTGCAACTGTGTGGCAATGAATGGGGACCCAATCATGAACTTTCCTCCATATTTTCTGTTTGCACAGGCCAAATCTTGAATCAAGTCAAACACAAACCCCAAAACCAAATGGTAATGCAAATCAAACATCTAAAGTGATGGATGACCCATTTGTGGTACTAGAATCAAGTCAATCAACATCAACCCTTGGGGTTTCAGCACAAGGGTTTTCCAATGATCCTCTGGAAGAGATTGGTAAGCTGAGTAATTCGGTAAATAAAAAGCCAGATATATCATCTGTAAGTGGAGGAGTATTTGATGATATTGATTTGCTTGATGGTTTAAGTAAGTCTGTGCCTGCACATTCATCTGAGAAGAATAATATGGGAAATGGTGGGAGCCCCTCTAGGGCAGGATCAAGCATGAGGAGGGCACAAGATTTTGCTGGTAATGAAGCATTCGGGAGATCACCTTTTAATTATTATTCTGAGAGCCAATCACAAAGGAAGATGCTTGTTGATAAAAATCAGGAATCTCATCAAACCCTTTTTGACATGTCTACTGCTTCAAACGACTCTCAGAAATCATTTGGTCAAAGTGCCTCTTCCCCTTCATATGTAAATGCTAATCTTAATGAGGCAAATTCTCAGGCAGACATGCCTCCCAGATCAGAAGAACATTTGCATTCATCTGATGATGTGTGGCTCACTGTATCAGAGATTCCTCTTTTTACACAACCCACGAATGCTCCACCACCTTCAAGACCCCCTCCTCCAATACCTAGACACACTGTAAAATCTGAAAGAGGTTTTTATACTTCGAATGCAAGAAACAAAAGTACGTATTATTCTTCTTCCACAAATTCTGCTCAATCTTCACAGAGTCCTAAACCTTTCCGTCCTGCAGCCAAAGATCCCACGGTTTCATCAATAGGTGAACTTGAAGATTTTTCCATGGCTAGGAACCATAGAAATGTCAATGGAAATGTTGACATTCATTCTAATGAAGACATTAACACCAACTCTGCTGCTGCATCAGCTGCTGCTATGAAGGAAGCTATGGATCGAGCTGAGGCAAAATTTAGGCATGCTAAGGAAGTAAGAGAAAGAGAACATGCAAAAGCTGGTAGGAGTAAAGAAGGAGTGCAGCTGGAAAAAGATGAGCAACAAATACTGGAGCAAGAATTTAGGGAAAACGAGCAGAGATTGAATCATGAGCAGCGACAGAGAGAACGGGAGGAGGAAGAGAGAGAACAAAGAAGACTCGAGAATGAGCGAGCAAGACAGATTGAAAGGGAAAAGGCTAGAAAAGCTGTGGAAAGGGCTACTAGGGAAGCTCGTGAAAGAGCAGTTAAGGAAGCTCGTGAAAGGGCAGCTACTGATGCTCGCCTTAAAACTGAGAGAGCTGCAGTTCAGAGAGCCCAAGCTGAAGCCCGTGAGAGGGCCGCAGCCGAGGTGAGAGATAGAGCAGAAAGGGCTGCTGCAGAAGCTAGGGAAAGGGCAAATGCAGAAGCGAGAGAAAAAGAAGCACAGGAAAAAGCTGCTGTTGCTAGGGCTGAAGCAGATGCAATGCGTAGAGCAGAACGGGCTGCCGTTGATAGGGTCGCTGCTGCAGTGAGAGAGAGGACTGCTGCAGAAGCACGAGAAAGGGCAGCTGCTACTGCTGCAGCTAGGACTAACCAACAAAAGAATGATAATGATCTTGAATCTTTTTTCAGCATGGGTTCTCGACCAAGCAGTGCGCCGAGGCCAAGGGCAAGTTCTTCTGTGAGTAAGATAGGCTGTATTACCATAAAAGGTAGCAGTGTGGATTTTTTTGTGATTTGCCTCATGTTCGATCGTATTTTCAGGACCCTTCATTGGATCCACAATTTCAGAGCAGGGGAGGGCCTGACGTGGCAAGAAAGACATCACAAAGCGGAGTCTCGTCCAACATGAAGAGAGCATCCTCTACCACTAATATTGTGGATGATCTTAGCTCAATTTTTGGAGGTATCATCAATCTCATTCCTAACTTTTGCATGTTTTTATTCTTCTGCCACTTTCTCTCTCATTGCTACTTCCGAAAACTTTGCTTGCAAAAGCTGCTCCATCAATTGGAGAATTCCAGGATGTTGAAGGGGAAACTGTAGAAAGAAGAAGAGCTAGACTGGAATGCCATCAACGCACTCAGGAGCGTGCGGTACGTTTTTTTTTCCTGCAAGTTCTTTGTTTTTTTGAAGATTCTTCACTTCACATGCAGTTTGGCTTTGTAGCTTTATGATTTTGAATTTTCATTCTCAGGCTAGAGCACTGGCTGAAAAGAACCAACGTGACCTTCAAACTCAGAGGGATCAGGAAGAAAGACATGTAAGCAATTAGAGATATCAATTAAAGCATATCTCGCAATACATTTCTTTGTCCATCTGGTTAACATACAGCAGATCTGCTGTTTCCATTTTAAATGACGGACAATTTAAAAATATAAATTATTCTTTATCTTATAAGTAAGAAAAGGTGAAAAATTGTCAACATCATACCTTCATATATCAATTTCTTATCCACCCAATTTCCTTGTCTACATTCACATGCACATATATACTTCAAAGTTCAGTATTCTAATTTGGGCTACTCTTTTTTCTTTTTCTTTTTTCCTTGCATTTTTTCAATCTTATCTTGGGTATAAGTGATGATATATCGTAACTAAGGTGTGATATTATTAATGACTTAATGTAGTTTCCTTCTTTTTGTGGTCTGGCTGCACAGGGGGTTGGGATTAAGATATTGTGCATAAGGCATATGTATTTTCTTAAATATTGGTCATAGTTCATAAAACATGGGAATAAAAATGCTATGCACTTGTATGGTTTAGTTATTTTTGGTGCTACATAATTTATTTGTTACTTTATCATTTTGCATTCTCATTTTTTATATATTTTATTAATCAAAAGAACTTTTTTATTTATTTGATGTGCAAGGATTTATGTTATATGTAGGGGACATGTAATTTAGGTAAAGTAATGTATTTATGCATATGGGAAAGAGAAATTCCCATATACTGTAAATAACAAAGCTGTTAATTTTTGCCCAGTGGACCAATGTACCATAGGAATTAATTGAAACTTATTTGCTTATCAATTGTTCTGCAGGATACTTTATCCGCCCCAAAAGAAAAAGAAAAGAAATAACTCTAAAGAGTGTTTAGTTACTGTTGTGTGTGGGTTTCACTTATATTGATACGACATCAAATGTTGCTTACTAATGTGTGTGATCATGATTTGCATTTATTTCAGAGAATTGCCGAAACATTAGATTTTGAGATAAAGCGTTGGGCTGCTGGGAAAGAGGGAAACTTGCGTGCCCTTCTGTCTACATTGCAATATGTGTGTGTTAATCTCTATCTTGTGTATAATCTCTTGTATATCTTTTCAAAGCGGCCTTGTTTGGCCTATTATTCAATTAACTTGTAAAATTGTTAAAGAGAAACCAACTTGCATACTCTTGAATGGTGATTAGGTGATTTGGCCTGAATGCGGTTGGCAGCCTCTATCATTGAATGATTTGATTACGGGTGCCTCGGTTAAAAAGGTTTATAGAAAGGCAACTTTGTGCATCCATCCCGATAAGGTGCAGCAAAAGGGCGCTAATCTTCAACAGAAATATATTGCTGAGAAGGTTTTCGACCTGCTTAAGGTACTTGTGTATGTGTACATTCTCAATTTTGCTTCAAGTTTATGCATATATGAGATGGTCATGCACCGTAAGCCAATGTTCATCACGTAACTCTCTCTTTCCTGCTCTTTTTTTTTTGTTCGCCTTTTGTTGAATTTATACTCTCAAATTGTCTTCTTTCTTTAGCTCTATCAAAGGTTTCTTTAATCCTTTATATATATATATATATATCTTTAATTATTTGTTCTTCTATTGCATTTGGCCTCATATTATTTTTGTTGCCTCAAATAGGAGGCCTGGAACAAGTTCAATTCAGAGGAGCTCTTGTAAATGCTGTGATATTATTCTTTAACTTGAAACCAATAATATTTTTGGGAGAAAAGAGAAACATAAGCTCTAGCATGTGTGTGTTATACATCCTTGCTGTAAATCGATTTGGATGCCAAAGAAACAACGCAAGCTCATGGAAGTTGTCGTCTCAGGTTGTTGTAAAGTAAGCATGCATTATTGCAGATCAGACTTGTTAATCGGCCATGATTATCAGAAGATTTTTGTCTCATTTTTAATGTTGTTTCATATTTATCGAGTTATGAACCAGATGAAGGCTACTTATAGAGATGGATTTGGGCAATTCTTTCTCCTCGTTACTCCATAAATTCTATGATTTTACTGTTAATTCAAAGTTTGGTCAATCTGCTGCTGCCTGCTTTTTTTGGTCCCCCATCACCTTACCTAACTAACTAACTAACTATATTTCTATGATTTTCTCCCAAATCAATTTCGCATTTCAAAGAATGCACATGAGCATTTTAATATTTAGGGGTTATTTATTTCTTAAACTACAGATAAAATAAAATATTTTTCAACTAAGTTTAACTTGCTATCCCAAAAATAGAATGTAGAGAGGAGTTGTCTGTGAATGAATCTATGAACATATGCAGTCATTGATGATGCTAATTAATATAATTATTCTGTCTGTCAAATAACTTTTCAAAATTAATTGATGCACGTTTTTTTTAAAAAATTAAAATTTTAATGACAGAGATGATAGTATTCGATTAATTTTTTAATAAAAGTAATTGTTTAAAATGAATTAAAAAATAATACCATATCCATGAAAACAACGATTTTCACATGAAAATATTTTTATCGATTCTCTATTAAATATATATGCCCAAAATAACTGGCATGTACCTTCACGCTCTTGAAGCTCGCGTGATCCTTTTGCTTGACGAGTCTCTACAGGAAATATCAGCTGTGTATCGTTGAATCTAATTGTTGAAATTTCTCTCTCCGGAAGTGCACGTTTGTGTATCTCTATCAAGAATACTACATATATTAACCAGAAAGAAAGTTGACAAGTCTCCCCATGTTCTAATTTCAGCCATTTATACATAATAAATTGGTGGTGCTGGTGCTGGAGAGAGAAGTAGAAAATGCTGGAAAACCCTAGCAGCAGCAGCAGCAGCAGCAGCAGCAGCAGCGATTCATCATCCACAGCCAATATCGCCACCATCAAGCGCTATTCTCCTCCTATTCAAAGGTCCTCGCTTTTCTTTTTTTCTCCCTGTCTCTCTAACTAAACCTTGATTTGGATTTGGATTTTTGTCCATTATTTTTCAAGCGCGGTTATGAACGCTTCTTTCCTTTCGTGCAGGAACCGTTCTCTAGGAAGGCGCAAATCTGGAGGAGGTAATTAGGCTTTTTCATATCTTACCTAGCACTACTGCATAAATATATGTATGAAGTCTAACTTGAAGCAAGTTTGTTCAGTCAAATGAATGTTTCATAAATTATTATAAAACACAGAACCATATCTAGATATCCCAAAACAAAGGATTTAATTCAATTCTCAACCCCATGATGCCAAATTGTAATCTTTTCTTTATTTTTGATTGGGGATGCATTTATCATTTCTCTCTACTTGTAGCTGAAAAATGGTATTACCATTTTTGTAATCTTACGAATGTGTGTTGGGGTTCGATGCTGGATTTTGTTTCCGGTTTTAGTTGTCCTTTGGCAGTTGCATACACTTTGTATTTTATTTCCTCTATTATTCCATCCTTATTTGTAACTCTAATAACAAAAGTAACATCTTTGAAGCATATGGAGGCATGAAAAATGAGCTCATCTTAATACTATCTATACATGAATTTCGAATTCGAAGTGGATTCTTAATCTATTTCTGTATTCTTTCTAGATTCAAAGCCTAACTGGGAAACCACAGATGAAAAAAAAAAGTGAATAGATCTATATTACTTGGGTTAGGTTTTTAATTTAAGCTGCTATATAGCAGAGTACATACGAGATGGAAAGCTCTATGTAATTTGATTTACATTCCACTTGTATAATTTGTTTCACTTGTGTAATGTTGTACCATATAGATATTTGCGATTTAAACTCACTCCTTACTCTTGTTAGTTTTGACTTAGTTGTGTAAATGATAACATTAGCTTGTCTTATTTCAGTTTTTGGTTTTTTTTTTTTGATATTGCTAAGAGCTTCTTGCACTGGACCCCTATCCCTCCTCTCCAAACTTGAAAGAATGATAGGTGCCACACCATCAGAGGGATTTCTTCCATACTTTGCTTTCACCATTCACTGCTCTTATCCAAAGTGACCTACTTCCTCAGCATTTCTCCACAACCACTTGCCCATCATGACTCTCTCTCTCCCTCTCATGTCAGACCACGTCAAGACGTGGTTGTCTCAACATTCTAACATTTAGAAACCTTTTTAAGAGTTTCTTGATTTTGAAACTCTTTGCATTATTCATCAGACCTGGAGAGTGTAGACAGAAATCATTACATTTTAAGGATCAATAAAGTGAGTGAAATTATTTAATCATCCTAGCCCCTTGGGTTGATGCTGCATTTTCCACCCGACCCTCTTCTCACATCTCTTCACTGCTAAATAGTGAATCCCAATCTGTTTTGGTTTAGACTCGAGAGTCACTATTCAGATCCATTAACATTCAAATGCTGTTTAAGAATGGGCTTTCCTCCATAAATCTCCTTGGTATCTGTCACTAGTGGTACAATTTACAAATAGTGTTGGCTGACCTGATTTTTAGGTGATTTGTTTGATTTCTTGTTTGATCATCCAGTTAGTGGCAATTGATACAAACATCTGTATAACACTCTATAAAGAAAATTTCAACCTATGATCTTGAACTTGTAACCCTGACAGAAATGATACAAAGTGAAAAGAAGCCTTACCCAACTGGAAATAGGTGAGTATTGCAATGAAAGCTCTGGATGACGAGCGTGTGGCATTTTACCTTCAGATCACAAGTTGTAAGAATAGCAAAAGAACCCTAAAATTTTAGTTTAGTGGTCATAGCTACAAATTGTATATTTTCTACTTTCTGAATTCTGACTATCTTCTAATGTTTACAGAAGACGGAAGTAAGATAAAAATATGACCCTCCGCCATTTGAGAATGATACCCCCTGTCTCCCCCTGTCATTATTTAGATCATATTTTATCTGGAATCCAGAGTATGGTCTGGAAACTATGAAAAAATTTATTCATCAACAATTAAGCTGCATCCCTTTGGATTTATTCGTGCATATTTGTTGTGCGTCAGTGTGTGTTTGTGTGGGGTAGTTATTATGTGGTATGGTGTAGGAAGCAGGGCACTTGGTGCTGCATTCAGTTATGAATCACTATATTGATTTAACAATCTTTATGCTGAATAATCTCCACTTTATCTCTGCAGATAGATTAGATCGTTCAAGCATTTATGCAAATGAAGGAGAGAAGAATCAGGTTACTGCATCAAGAAGTGTTCCTACTGTAGATTACAGGGATGCAGGCAGTAGCATTCTTGTGAATGAGAATTGTCATGCAAGGTTGATATCTTTGCACGGATGTTGTGGCAGTGAAGCTTTTCAGCTTTTGAATGACCGTAAGTCTCAACTGCAGTACTAGTTAATTATTTGTTAAATGTTCAGTTGAGCATTCATGCAGTATTTGTGTACTTTTCCACCAGTAATATGAATAGAGTAACATGAGTACATTATGACTTGTATTTTAGAATCTAAAGTACGTCTGCAATGTGTGCGGGGATGATGAGGATCTTTCGTCGTCCTCAGCTGTTATACTATCTTTCTCTTTGAAAAAACATATCTGGTCTAGGCGTTTAGCATGAAATGGAAAAAAATTATGCTCTAAAGGAGCCCTACTACCCAAGTACAAAGCATATGATAACTTGGTCCATTCTAAAATGTTAACAGATACAAGCATGATACTTTCGTGCAAGAGTTGTTTACTGGAGCTGTTCTACCAATGCTTGCTAGAAATTAATATAAATCGTGATAGTTCATTCCTTCTCTTTTTTGTTCTCTTTCTCTTTATACTCTTTGTGCTTTGAAATGTTTTTGATATTCGTCTCTCTGGAATTCCTAACAAATGGAGCACCTTTGGCAAATCGCCTATGCTTAACCATTGAGCAACCAACCACCCCAAATTCTCCATATCCATTAGTAAGCCCCACCTCTTTTGCTAATAATATACCATGCTTCTAATCTTGATCACCATAGCTGTCTGCTTGAGTGTTTTCACAGTTATTACTGTTGTTTTTGTAACATAAGCAGCTATGACTGCAGCTGTGTCAACCCCCGAAGTACGTGAACCCTGAAGATGGTGTGTAGGACTGAGCCAAATATAAAAAAATCTACAAAATTCCACGAAACCACACCAATGGTTGCGGTTTTATATTGCAAAAACAGCACCAAATAAGATATAATTTTCGGTAAATGATGTCATTCAGCCTGGTTATATAAATAATTTTCTCACAATTAAATTAATTAGTTAGTTGTAACCCCAATACTCTTGCCTTTCTACCCCACTCTTTCTCAGTTACTCGATGACTCCACTCTCAAACCCTAACCCGTCTGCTAGTATTATCAGACCTTACACTCTCTCCACGAGTCTCCCCCCAAATAAAATAAATAAATTAAATAAATAAATAAAAATAATCTGCCTCTCGCCACAAGAATTGGAGAATACATTAAAACTTTTATAGCAGGAATTCCTAAACAGTAAATTTTAATTATTATTTTTTGGAATTTCTAACTATTAGAGTTTCTTTCCTATTCCACCTGAAACTTTAACTTGTGCAAACTCTCCTATTCTCTCTTTTGGAACCACACAACTAAACCACACCAGCATGCAACTGCACTGGTGGTTGTGGTAGCGGCTGGGACAAAATTGCTCCAAACTCACTGTGTACACTGCACATTCCTAATAATGGGATTGATACCATTATACCATATATACAAAAAGCTTTAGCATTTGATGGACCAATAAATTTAAAGCCCAAAATGTAATTTCTATACCTTGACTTGGTCCTTTGGGTCACATACCCCTGAATGGTCGCACTGGGGATTTTCACACAGGCCACGTAGGCTTGTGAAGAAATATATATTTGAAGTTTAGAGTAGACATGGAGAAATTTTAGATGTCAAATTGTTCAACAAATCTTTGCTATATTGAAATAAGAAACAAGATTCACGGATAAAAGCCCCAATTACTGGAATTGGTTTGAGTACAGAGTTGGCTGTCACTTGAGTCACTATCATTGTGTTCTGGTTCTGTAGAAAATTATGCTTTATTAATGGACTGTCTCGTCAATCCATTTCAGTGAACATTTTTACCTTTTCACAAAATATGTGTTGTTGAACTTGTGTACCACCATTGGCTTTTATATGATCTCCTTGATATAGCGAAAGTAAGTTTCAAATTGCGTTTCTATATTTTATTCCCTTCTTTTGGGTACTATTAATAGCATTATTGCATCAGTTATATTTCCTTTTTGTTGCAAGTGAAAGGGAGAGGAAGATAAAAAATGAGTTCTCTTTCCTAGAAGTGCTTCAGTGGAACTGAAGAATCGATCTGTCTGAGATGACTTTTGATTCCACTTTTTCTGGACAATTCTTCATTTTTTAAAGTATTTTCTCTGACTACCATTCCTCTTTTTATTTTCTGACACAGGCTGGGCAGCTTCTATGAATGAGTACAATAATCCATCAATAGATTTAGCTGGTGAGTAAAAGAACATTTTAAACCTCCAAGCACTTATTTTTGTAGGCTGTTTGGCTATTTACCTTCAGCATTTTCATATAAGAACAAATAGATTGAGTCATGGGGTTTTTCTTTTCAGTAGTACTCATGACACATAAATTCCATTAAGAACATGCATTTTATATTCAAGAACTTGACTGCCTTCTCGTGAGTAAGAGCCTTTGTTTTCTTTGCTGAAATGGAAAAAGAAATGGAGCTTGGATATAATACTAGATAGGATAGTTCTTTAATCTCCCTTGTAAAATAATATGTTCATTTGATTTAAGGTGCATAAATATTACCCTATCTAGAGCATTTCTAAGAATTTCGATGACAAATGAACGTGAAATTGAAATATTAACAACATGATAGGCAGCGTTATTTATTCAGTTGGTATTATTTGTCTATTTTCCAGAAAGGCCGGTAATGTATTCAGGAAGTGGTGCATCAGCATGGGGGCACTTTAGACTTCCTCATCAGGTAAAAAATAAATTTTCATTATGATCTGTCTCTCGCACTCGCACTCGCACTCACACTCACACTCACACTTGCTTTTTATGCCATTGTCTTCAGTTGATGTCCCAATCGGCCAGTGTTGGATCTTCTTCTGGTTCGCAGATGGACTTTTTGAGCGAACTTCAGCGTGCAGTGCAGAATGCAAATGGCCATTCTAACACCTAACTTGCAAATCACGACTTCACTTGGAAGTTGATGTTTGATTATAGTATACTTTGACAGCTTGATCAAGAAATTGTTGTATGTTTATGAAATCGGACGGGTGCTTAAATGTGAACTATCTTCAGTAAAAAACCGGGGTAGGTATTCTGTGCTTGTGTAGAAAATGTTTTAAGCTGAAAGCTGAAAACCGAACTGTGTATGTTATTATATTTGGGTTGATAATTCTTATGAAATATATAATACTAGTTGTTCTCCATATCTTGATCAAAGTTGAGTTTCAATAGAAAGATATTTAAATATCCCCTGTATCCAAGAGAAGAAAGTGGGGATCAGCAGAAATGCCTTTTATATACATATAGGTAGCTGGGTTGGATTCCAAGTGTGGGTACATGAATGTGGATGGAAGGATTGTACATCATCATCAACAATAACCAACAAATGGGCGGGTGATGATTATTATATGATATTTGGAGCGAAGTGGAGGAGCATGATTATTTGTTCCGGACAGTAAGTTCCAACTTTGACAACAGAAGAGCAGAATTAGAAGGAAGTCCATCCGGGAAATGAATGAATAGGTGGAAGAATGGTGTCCTTCGGAAAGGAACCTTAATTACCTAGTAGTAGGGGAAAAAATGGTGTCCATTACTAGGTAATTAAGGTTCCACCATTCTTCCACCTATTCATTCATCACCCTGTACGTACGTTGGTTTTGTCCATCTGAGGTTTTGGCAAGCCTGGAGAGGTAGGTAGCTTCACAATTTCTAACTCGTCCATCAAACCATTAGAGTAGTCTAGTGGAGTACTCCCATGCAAAAATAATTGTATAATATTAAATATATTATTAATTGTCTATATTATTTTTGTATTGAAAAAAAATATTATTTATTGGTTTAAAAAACAAAGTTATATTTATTAGTTGAGGTAATATTAAAAACTAAGTAATTAATGCTTACCTAACACATTTGTAGTAAAAAATAAGGAGTATAAATTAAATTTTCACTGATAATAGTAGGAGTAATATAGTAGAAAAACAAAATAAGGAAGAGCCGGAGGGAGAGTTGTTAATTATGAAACTGGGCAACTTGGGAGATTAGTACTTCCTCAGAGTCAGCCAGTCCCGGTCCGAGTCCCACAACAGTGGGAAGCCATGGCCAACGCAACGAGTGGCTTCTAGCAAAGCTGACGTGGCGTAAACAGACCAATCCAGTGCGGATGGGAGTAATGATTGGTATTACTCCCTCCGTTCCTTAATAAATGTTGTTTTAGAGTTGTGCATAAGAATTAAAAAAAATGAGTGTATAGCATTAAATATACTATCAATTGTCTATATTGCCCTTATATTGAAAAAAAAGTGTTATTTATTAGACAAAGAATAGTGAGAGAACCAAAGTTATATTTATTACTTGGGTTAATATTAGAAACTAAGCAATTAATACTTACTTGAAATTCTCAAACGACTTATATTTAAGAACAAAAATATTTATCTAAAATGACTTGTATTAAGGAATGGAGGGAGTATTATACTATACTACTACTCAATGTAATTCCTTCGTCTCATCCTTATTACTGCTATTTTGGGTAGTTCCATGTTAAATGTCCATTTTTTTTTAATAACTAAACTTTTATACATTTTTTTCTATTATATCCATAACATTAAATATCTCATACTTTTTTATTACTCCATAATTTTCTCTCCATATTTAATAAGTATGGAGAGGTAATAATTTGAATTGAATAATTAAAAAATCAGTCTCAAATCTATATTAAAAATAATTAATGACATATTATTATATATAATTTTATCATTTCATTCCTCCTCTTAATATTCAAAACTTTTATAACGTGACGGAGGAAGTATAAATAAATATCACCAACCAATCCATCCATTTTCGGTTGATTTGTAAATGCATAGTGGAGTGTGACAGAAAAGAGCAGAATTATTAATTTATTCAGGAGTATCTTTTTGGTAGGATAAATAAATTAGTCAGAGCAGATAGGGAGAGAGAGAGCGTTGAATTCCAAGAGGAGGTAGAAAGAAGAAGGAAATGGTGGAAATAGGGTTTTTAGGGATGGGTATTATGGGTAAGGCAATGGCCATGAACTTACTCCGCCATGGCTTTAAGCTCACTGTTTGGAACCGCACCCTCTCTAGGGTATACTACTACTCTCTCTCTCTCTCTCTCTCTCTCTCTCTCTCTATTTCTCTCTTTTTATATGTATGTATGTATGTGTGTATATATGTTTACGTTTATTCTGTTTTTGTGTATATTGATTGTCGAATGATTGGTGGGTTTTGTGTTGTCATTTTTTGTTACTATTACTAAGGGTCCGTATGAAAACTGTTTATGTTTTCACTTCTAACTTAACTATATATATTAGATCTTATTAACAACAATATTTAACAATTTATTATTATTTTTATTAAATACAATAGAATAAAATTAATGTTTAAACATTGGTTACCAAACAGTGTTTCTTGATTTATATTTTCACTAGTCAAAACATATTTCAATTCTTTCGTGTTCCATGGAATATGGAAGAAACAAGCAAAAACAAATTACACCCAAAGCACATGGAGACAAAAATATGAGGAAGAAACATAAAAGTGAACGAACCCCTAAACATTTTAATTCAACAGATAAACACGTTTTCTTAATTCTTATTATTATGTGGAAGTTCAATTTTGTTTCATATTTATATGGGCTTGATTCATATAAATATGTTGCATTGTGTCTAGTGTTAAATCTAATACTGTTACATATACTTTCAACCCAAGTTGGATTGTGGAAATTATAAATGAAAGCCAGATAACATGATAATGTTGATGATGACATGTTTGTGAGTGGTTCGCGACTAATTGAAATGGATGAATTCCACAAAAGTTTGTGATATATATATATATATATATATATATATATATATATATATATATATATATTTGTCATTTTGCAAAGGAATAATAAGAGGCGTAGTTGCTTATGTTTTATGAGGACCTGATCAAGAATATAATTTGATCATCTCAAGATTACCTCCTATCAATTCAAGGTCTTCTTTTTTGCTTCTTCCTTGGAATATGCATCTGTTACCTGTTTGGAACTTGAACTTCATGAATGAACGAAGTTCTGAGACTATTCAAGTATAATTTTTATTAAGTAAATTACAATGCAGGTCTTCATCTCGCCAACGAATCGCTTGGTTTCTGATACTCCACATAAATGCTGAAATTTTCTATCCTGCTCCATGAAAACAGTTCCCTAGGGGAAAATATGTTAAAAATAAGGAATATCAAACCTAACATGTTTGTATGCTGCGACCCCCTTAATTGCAGATAGATAATTTTATCTAATTGATAAAGAAATTTTCAGCTCTTGCATTCTTGGGAGTATTTATTTTAGTATTAACTCCAATTCCAAATGTGATTGTTATATTTGAATACATTGACAATAATGTCACCTGCATTTTTGGTATCTCCCACAAGAAGAGGCACACTAGAATGCACATACTCACTGGTAACTCTTTTGATATGTGGACTTTCAAGTTTTCTTTTTGTCATACTACTAACATAGCGACATTGAGTCCTTGCTATATATGACAACAAATTTATGTCGATAAAAAAATGTTGACATATGTGGATACATGAGATAGGTTGGAATTAAGGAGGAACTCGGGCTCCATTATTCTATCACGTTAGTCACAATCCAACTTCGTCATGTCAACATGTTTATATCATTTTCCTAGCGACATACTAGTCTTTTGCATAACATGTTTGCTTGTTTGACTTGTGATACCTCACTGATTTAACTATTTAAGTTCTATCTATACACTTGCATATCTTGTACTTCACTTCTGGTTAACTAAGGCAGAAAATCTTAAGTGCTGATCCACCTTGAACTTGAATGCTGAGCTATTATTTTATACATTTATCATGGTGTGAATGCAAAAGGCTGTTATCTTCATAAACTTCTTGCGTGTGTAGTGTGATGAGCTGCTGGAGCATGGCGCTTCCATCGGAGAAACTCCTGGAGCAGTACTAAAGAAGTGCAAGTATACCATTGCAATGTTATCTGATCCTGTCGCAGCTCTCTCGGTTAGTAAAAGAAAGTTTGTTGTTGGAATATTGGTGTCAAACTATCTATGCTAATGCTGTATTGTTTATTACTTAGGTGGTTTTTGATAAAGATGGTGTTCTTGAGCAAATGTGCAGCGGAAAAGGTTACATTGACATGTCAACAGTTGATGCTGATACATCATCAAAGATTAGTGAGGTTTAAATTTTGCATGCTTGTGATACTGTTTGATTGTGTTTTTCATTTATCTGTTCCCCTGTGATTTACTTTGGACTAGCAAAGTTGAAGGATATGTAAAAGTGAAACTTTATGTTGATTTTAGAAGTCAACATTCTTATTCTGGTGAGATAGGGAGCAATGAGTGATTAAGATGGCACCTTTTGTAATTAACTTCTCGTCCTTTCTTTTGATATCTGCAGGCAATTACATCAAAGGGTGGTCATTTCCTTGAAGCTCCAGTTTCAGGTAGCAAAAAACCTGCTGAAGATGGTCAATTAGTAATCCTTGCTGCTGGGGAGAAGGTAAGTCAACTAACAGTAATGTCTATGTGCATATATTATACTGCTAGTTATTAAGGCAAATTTTTAGTTGCCAGAAGGTGAGTGTTACAAGTGAGGTATTATTGGTAGCCTAGGCATCGGTAAGTGTATATCAAATATAGCCAGACATAAATGACTGTATTTATAATTTTAAGACTTGAGTAAACAGTTCCATTGCCTTGTAGTTATAAGTAAGAAGATGCAGTAAGTTCTCAATTTACCTCAATCAATCATGTTGTTGCACAGAACTACTTCGACAAGAAGTAAGGTTTGAGTCTAACAAGTTTTTCTTTGGGGGAAGGGGGTTGTATGGAGGGAAGGTACCTTGACTTAAGGCTTGATCAATTAATTGTCTTCACGAAGAAACCCCTTTTCGTCCAAAATATAAAGTGCAATATTTCAGCTCATCTTATTTGTAATTTGGTTAACATATGATTTCTGGGATCTTTTGTGCATCCTTTTTCTCCTTTTATTTCTCTTTTTGTCCACTTCTGGCTAATTTGTTGATGCATTAATATACTTAAGTAAACTTACTTAATCATGAGTCATTTATGCCACGAGGTAGTTGTCAAATTATTGATAACTTCCAAGTAAATTAGCAAGGTGAAGTTCCCAACTGTAACCCCGTATAGTCAATACACTGAATAGAATTGTCTTGAAAACAGCAATTTTATTATGCAGAATTTAGTTATACAATATATGTGTGCATACAAATAAAAAGTCTAAATTATCTTAGTTTCCCATTACTGGGAGGTCTAGGTCGTAGAGATATTCTTGCATAATCCCATGATTCCAATCTGTATTTTTTTTTAAATTTTTCCTAAAGGATAGTCTACACAGAAAAAACTGTTGGTATATCTTTCAAACCAACAGATATACTCTAAATATTAATACAGATTACAGATTATCTAAAGAATAATACAGATTACAGATTTACAGAATATACTAAAGGATTATCTGTTGATACAGATTTATCTGTTGGTATATCTTATTTTGGTCTTATTCGCTTGTTTGTAATTGCAGTCCTTGTACGAGGAAGCACTTCCTGCTTTTGATGTCATGGGAAAGAAGTCATTTTTCTTGGGGCAGGTTGGAAATGGAGCGAGAATAAAACTTGTTGTCAACATGATTATGGGCAGGTAATGAAAGATTTTTGTGAAGAAAAAAATGAAATGGAAAAGAGAGGGATTATATTCAATTAGGTAGTTTCTCACTAGTTTCCAAAACATGACAAGCAAGATAAGATGCATTGACTAAAGATCATGAAAACAATATGCTAGGTAAAATTAAGTGGTAAATGTATCACCTAAAGGAAAAATGAAACTGTGGTGAATTTATGCTGGAGGCTATTCTTTTGTATATTAATATGTTTCTGTTGTCTGTATAAACTCAGCTGAGAAAAAAGATTTCACTTAATCACATGAAGTCAGCTACATCAATCTTGTTATGTTCTACTTTGTTTAGTTTGTTAAAGAACAAGTTGTCATCTCTTTACTATTCTACATCTTATATCCTCTCTTTGCATTGCATTATCTGCAATATGATCATGTCACTTTTTTCTTATTATCAGCACAGCTAGATCTTCATCGGATGCAGCGCTCCTTTCTATGTGTTTGAACGACCTAAGATTATTTTCTTCTCATCTTACTTCTACAGGCTCATGAATGTTCACTTCTAATTTTTGATTCCTAATCTTATCTCACATATTTCAACCACATTTACTTTATAAACTTCTTGTTTCTTAGCTGCCCAGCAATACACGTTCATCAAGCATGTTTGGTCTTTTAGCCTTCCTATAGACTTGACTAAACAGTTTTGTGTTGATCACAGATCATGGTAGAAGAGTTCTCCACTTAAGCATACTTTAATCCTATGAGCATGGCTTATCTTGTAGCAGTCCTCAACTATGTTACATGGACCCAGGACACCTAGGATAAAGTATCCTACCTAGATTCTCGAATTTTTAGGACATTTTTCACTATTTTGGAGTGTAGTATCCACACTCACACCCATGTCGCGGCACGTGGATACCGTTACTTTTGGATAAATGAAGAGTTTTTGTAACACAGCCTATATATCTACTGTTTTTTCTCAAGGAATAATTGCTTATAAATATGTGCTTAGGTTTTTCCTTGTTTCTATAATAGCCTGCTCTGAGGTTCAAAATTTTTCCAGGTTTACAAACTTTTGCTCCATACCGAGTCACGGTGACATAATATTAACTAAGAAACAACTTATCCTAATAGTTAAAAATTGAAACTAAGATATACATGTCTTGTCTCCTATCTCGATGACTAGCAGTTTACAGCATCAACCACAATGTAAGATATACTTTATTTCTCTTTTCTCTTATTTGTTTGTTTTAACTAGAAAGTTACGTCACTTCCTTTGCATGGCCATAGTTTTGTCCTAACTATTGATTCTTTTCAAGTCATCATATCAAACAATGTAAACCAATTGTACATCAAAAGTACAAACCCAAGAGTTGTCATTTGTTCAGTTATCATCTTACTTAGACGGCTAATTGTTTGTGCTCTGGTAATTTGGTTCCTTATATTTGTAGTATGTGTAAGTTTGTAGTAAGCTTCAATGTAATGGATGTGGCCCTTAGGGAGATCAAGAGTATAAATATCTTGATGGTTTCATAGTTAAAAGCTTTGGAAACTAGAAAATCACATATCCCCGCGGGTAGGTGTTCCATTTGATTTCTTTTGAATTCGGCAGAAACCTTGTCAAAAGCCTGTATGCTAACTTAACATGATTTGTGGGGACTGTCAAGTTTGACTGATATATATCTGGCATGGTTCTTATATTTACAAATGACATTGTTCTTATAACAATATGATGCAAAAAAGTGCCAATTTTTGAAGATGTTCAATATTTTTAGGCAAGGGTATTTATTTTGTTTTGTCCCTTGCATTAGATAAATGAGGAAGGTTTTGCAATCTTTCAATCTAAATTGCTGGCCGACTCTTAATATTGTTTGCTCTTTGCAGTATGATGAATGCATTTTCGGAAGGACTTGTACTGGCTGACAAAAGTGGCCTGAATCCTCAAACCCTTCTTGATGTGTTGGTGAGTTAGCACACAGTAACCTTGTTTAACTTTCAGTAGTCTTGGCCTGACATTTGGTATTTTATCTTTCTGGCAGGACCTGGGTGGAATTGCTAATCCAATGTTCAGGGGGAAAGGACCAACTATGATACATAACAGTTACTCCCCGGCATTCCCCCTCAAACATCAGCAGAAGGATATGAGGCTTGCTCTTGCCCTAGGAGATGAGAATGCTGTATCAATGCCAGTAGCAGCTGCTGCCAATGAGGTAAACTGTTTGTTCACATCTGTTTAAACACATAAATTGTCATGACTATATGAACCAGATGAGCATGCAGTTAGGGACATTGTACCAGGCTACCAGCTAATAGGACATGGTAAAAAGAACACACCCCAATTACCTGACGAAAAAAGAAGAAGAACACACCTCATGGTTGTCAGAACAACAAAAATAATATCAAGTTGAAGTACTGGTTATTCTTCCCTAAATCTGTTTACCTCTTTCCCCTCTTTCCTTACAGCATTATCCTAAAGTCATGTTGTTAAATAGGCATAGGGTTGAGTATCTGCTAGGGAAATAAGCAAAAGACAGGCTAAAGTCTTCCTTCCAGATGCAATGGAGACATGGGTAGTTACTTCTCCCTTTTTGTGATTCTATTTGTAGGTGCTTCACATTGACCTGGTAAACTTGGCTACTTCTTATAATAGGAATGTTTTGTTCTGCACAGTGAGAACTGTAGTATTTAATTTATAGGCTGATATAAATTTCAATAAACTCTCGGGAGCCTTTCGGGATCCTTTAAACTAGGGCTCCCTAACAATTTCCAAAATTACAATCTTGTCTAGGTAAAACTCCAGTTCGTCAAGGTTGAGGAAAAACAATCCTAAAAAGTTGTAAGATGAAAACCGGAGTCCAAAAAAGAAATTGCTTATGAGTCAAAAGTTGGTTAGGAAAACTGAAGTGTTTAGACATTGATAATTTTTTCCTATACTATACTAAGCACAAGTGTTAACGCTTAGCAACAATAGATATTTATCCTGTAAGAGTGGGTTCACAATTGTTCAGCTTTGATATTTTTGTGGGATAATGTCATTTTAAATAAAAATTATGCATCACTTTATAGGTTATGTTAGTATAAGGTTAATATAGTTGAATTAATTAAAAGTTGTTTTAATGGTTTTAGGGTAGTTTGATATTTGGAATTTGGAATTTTGAATGTAGGCATTCAAGAAGGCCCGAAGTGCAGGATTGGGCGATCTGGACTTCTCAGCTGTGTATGAGATCGTGAAGGTTGGTGAGCGTCCATCTTGATACAAATACATACATACATACATACATCAAAACAAAGTTCCTGGGTGGGTGATTGCAAGAAAAATGAAAAACTTTCCTGGTCAATAGTCTAATCTAGCAAGCTCATGCTTGCTTGTGATTCCAACACATGGACATGGACATGGACATGGAGGTTTCTGTTGAGATTCTAAGCACTTTGTTAATTCAAATGGTTGCACAGTTATGCTTTAAAGACGCTTGTACTATATTTTACTATCATATACACGCACACTCTCTCTCTCAGTTATTTATCAAAAAAATTCTTCTTATGATGATGGATGATCAACTCCAACTCATTAAATAATTAAATTTAACTTTGATCCATATTTATATTTTAATTTATACATGAAAAATAGGAGTAGGAGTTATTTCGAAATTCATGTTTTCATCTATCTATATAATTTCACCAATATATAATTAAAATTACAATCAAATTAGTTATATTTGGTATTACTGTTTCAAAATCACAATAAGTTATTAATATTTATTATAATATAATATAATTGAGATATTGTCGACAATTTTTAGTTTATCACCATGTTTTAATAACTTTTTAACATATTAAAAAACAAAAACGGAATAAGACTGAGTTTATCAAACACGTTTTTTTATAAAGAACAGGAAAGTAGAAACAAAATCATTAACATAGGCCCCCTAAAGTCCAAAAACAATATCAAAACAGTAAATGAATAAACAAAAAAAAAAATAAAATAAAATGGCTGAAGCAGAAAACAAACATTCCGGGTTTTCATCTAACCAAACAGGCCCTAGGGGTTTTCGGTACTTTCGGAAGGGGTTTTCTTTCTAGTCAGTAATTTTTAACTACTGCAAATCAGAAACTATATTTTTCTACCTAGCCGCAACCAAGGAAGAAGAAGAGCTCAACTTCTTCTTCTTAATCAAAACTTACAATGGCCACACTCGTTCCTCCGCCGTATTCAGCTCCACCGGCGACTTCAAAGCCGGCGGTGATCGAACCAGAGAAAGTCGATTACATGGACTTGCCTTGCCCCATTCCCTATGAAGAAATCCACCGCGAAGCTCTCAGTTAGTACTCTTCTTTAACTATTACAGTATAAAGTTTCTTTCTTTATTTATTTAATTTTTTCTTACTGTTCGCTGATGCTATAGTAATGTACTTAATTATTAAAGTTGTAAAGGTCTTGAAGTATATGGTGGTTATTTGTTACAAATTGAATCTCGTGCTAAACCTAGTTTTGAAACCCCAACTACTCCCTAAGTCAGTGCTACGTGTTATGAAAATCAGTGCTTTATTCCTTCACATTATATAGTTATATAGGTAACCGGTGATATTGTATTGGTGGTTTTGTAGAGCAACTAATTTTGTGCGGATCTACCTCAAAAAATACAGAATATAGCATTTGAAATTTATTTGTTACCCCCAAAAGAAAAAGAAAAAGAAAAGTTATGTTTTTTTATCTTAATATTTGCCTTTCAAAACATAATTTCCGTTATGCTTGTCTCACAAACCCTAGTAGAGCAGTCAAAAAAATTTAACATTACACTGGTACAAAGTTTAATATGCAATGCATGGAATGAAGAGATTTGCAAGCTGTATTAGAGATTGTTTATTGGTTTAATAGTTTTTGTTATGGTTTTTTTTACTGTATATGTACTCCTTTCATTTTTAATGAGTCTCATCTTCCGTCCTTTGCGTGTCCCAACTCCCAAAGTGAGTTCTTTTTCTGACAATAGAATAAAAAACACATGTTGACATGATAATCCAAAATTTTACGAATCAAAAGTGGTTAAACCTAAAATTCATATAATATTGTTATTGTCATTTAAATTCAGCGAAGAGATTAAGTGGAAGTGGAATATTTTCTTGAAAATGGATGGTTATTTTCGATGAGAATTATCAATTTGGGATAGTGGGAGTATTTGATTGGTTGTTGCTAGTGCTGGATTGCCATTATTAAAGCAACTGCAAGCTGGTATATATTGCTACTGACATACTTTTGCATATTTTGTATTTATTACATGATGCTTATGAGGAAGGAAATATGTTTTACTAAGATACTCTGAAGAAGATTCTGCTGCATCTTTGCTAATCTTTTTAATACGATTTGCAGTGTCCTTAAAGCCAGAACTTTTTGAGGGATTGCGATTTGATTTTACCAAAGGACTGAACCAAAAATTCTCACTCAGTCACAGGTATCCAAATCCCTTATGTTGAATTTCTTATGTTTTGCATCATCATCCACGTTCCCCCCTCGTGATTTTTCTCTTTTCTTGCTGGTTTTGATGACGATGTCTTCTTAATTCTATTCATCAGTGTGTTCATGGGACCTACCGAAGTCCCTTCGCAATCTGCCGAAACAATTAAAATTCCCACTGGTCACTATGAGTTTGGTGCCAACTATATAGATCCCAAAGTATGCAGTCTATACAATTTTCATAGAATTAATAGTGTCATGTGGACATAATTCTAACTTTTAGAGCATTGATGGGTGTTTCACAGTTGATGCTTATTGGGAGGATATTGACAGACGGTAGGCTAAATGCAAGAGTGAAGTGTGACTTGTCTGACAATCTAACTATGAAGGCCAATGCTCAGGTAAATGCATGCTAATATACTTTTTTACCATGATGATTGATCTAAGGGTTTGGCAGCATATTTAAATCAGAGTAATCCAATTGAGTAACATCGATTCTTTTTTCTTTCCCAGCTTACAAATGAGCCACACATGTCACATGGCATGGTCAATTTTGATTACAAGGTAAATATTATTTGCATTTTAACATCTCGCCATTTTATGAATATTTCATGTACATCACATGTTGGTGAAGTAGTTTACTTGTTTACGTAGTTTCTTTAAATTGTGTTTGTGAGTTTAGAAAGGAGACTAGGAGAGAAAGGAAAGGAGAATGAGAGAAATTTGGTGGAGAAGCTAAAAGTCGTTCGTTTGAGCTTTTTTAGGACAGAAAAGAAAAGAGGAGGGAAATTGCTCCAAAAATTTCTTCCCAAAGTTGGAAAGATTTGGAAGGAAATTGATCAAAGACTTGTATAACATTTGAAATTACCTAAAATATCGTTATAGTGATTTATCGAAGGTAATCTCATTAAAATAGTAATGTACTATTTTAAGTTAAATTTCCTTTCAAAACTCTCATTAAAATAGTAATGTACTATTTTAAGTTAAATTTCCTTTCAAAACTCACAAACACAAGGAAAGAAGTTTACTCTCTTTTCTTTTCCCTTATAAATTTTAAACTCCTTTCCTTTCTTTTCTTCTCAAACTGACAAACACAATTTAATGGTATCCTTGTAGTTTTTACTTTGAAACATATATTGGTCCAATATCTTTACCTGGGTCTTATTTACGCAGGGAAATGACTTTAGGACCCAACTACAACTCGGGAACGGTGCTTTATTTGGAGCCAGTTACATCCAGGTGAATGAACCTTACATTTCTTTGACTTGAGAAACAAAGTAGAGTTTGGCTGTCCTATTATGGCAAGTAGTCTCTATAATTCAACTTGTATTTTAAAGCTTATAGATTGTTAACCTTGTATACTTGTAAAATAGGTCCAAGATTTGGGTCCAGCTTAGCCAGATCATGGTATAACTTGCTCTTTGCTCTTGATGTGGAATAAATTTGAACTGTTCCTGCTACCTCCTTTTTCAGTATTGAAACAATTAAGGCCCTTTTCTCGTTTTCTATTTTTCTCTTTTAAACTTGTTTGTTTTTACCAGGAGGATGTTTTAAAAGTTAACAGGCAAACACAACCATTGATTAGCTTAATCATATAAAAGTGTGTTCCAATGTGCCATAATTCATTAGTTGGGTGCAAATTATCTGGATCGTTTGTTTTGGTTTGTGGTAAGCTGGCTACAGGGATGTCTAAAAAATAGGCTGTCCCTAATCATGAGTAGAAGTCAAAAAACACCGGAAAGACATTCTTATTCATGCTCCATGTTATTTATGAGATATATTATATAAGTATTGCCTCTAAACTAGTGGGTTTGCAACATTTAATAGAATCCTGCCCTACTCTGTATTATAAAAGAAAATCAAGGAGTTCTGATTGTATTAAATATCATTTATCATTGTGAAAATAATTTAATTAAAGTGAATTGGTTGGTACATTCAAAATCCCTTCTGTTGTCTTAGAATACAGAGGTGACTGCTTCTTATTATATATATATATATATATATATATATATATATTCGTAAATAAAGATCTTAGATATTGTGACTAGCTGTTCGCAGCACTTTTACCCCATTTTATTAGCCAGATTTGACTGTTTTTTAGCAGTGTGTGAAACGTTTCAACTTTCAAAACATATTTATACATTTTTTTTACATCTTAAATATAATAGAAAATATAACATAACATACTGATGTATTAAGAATATAAATATATATGAAAATATAACAAATACATATGTTTTAGAAATGTCTTGCAATCCGTGGCAAAAATTACTTCACAAATGTATTTTTTTGCAGTCATGTCTAATTTTCTATTATATGTGCACCTTATATCATAAGTGTTCCCCTTACGAATACACATATAGTGTTCCAACTAAGCTTTCCAAAGAAGCCTACCCCCACAACATTGTTTTCCGTATCAAGTACTGCTCTCTGCTTCTGTTCCCGCTCTGAGTACCATAATGATTCCCATTCATGGAATATTTGTGAATTCATTGGATGAAAGGGGGAAAACGATAGGTCTGTATACCGCTATGCTGACAACTTCTGCTTCTACAATTTGGGCAGCTTATTTTGCCAGTTATTTCTTTTGTTGCTAAAAGTAGTCCTATTAGAAAGAAGAAAAGAGAAGAGGATGGTAGTACAAGGAATTAGAGAATTTGACAATCTTTTTTGAGATTGCAATTTAGTCCTTAGTACCCAAGTCATCAAGAAAAAATTTAAAACTTGTGTCTGTTACTATAAAGAAACCCATTGAATTATAATGTATTGGATGCAAGGGATTTTTTTTTTTTGTGGGGTGGGGGGGGGGGGGGGTCAAAAGCTGCTGCACTGTTCCATGTTTTCCGTGAGGAATACTTTTGAAACCTTTATTCCATTGCAATTGGCTTTTGTATGCACTTTTGCTATATGTATAGTGGTAGAGCACTTTCTGTATTCTCTTCTTTTGTCCTCGTCTTCTCTCATACTACAGTATCTGAATTAAGTAACTTGCAAGTTCCTTATTCTTTCCCGCCTTGAAAATTGCATACTACTTTTATCTAAACATATATGCATACTGCTGGCAGAGCGTGACACCACAGTTTTCTTTGGGCGGTGAAGTATTCTGGGCTGGTCAGCATCGGAAATCTGGTATTGGTTATGCTGCGCGATACAACACAGATAAGATGGTATTACACTTGAATTCCTGCTATTTCACAAGCTTATGCGTCTTTTATTCCATTATCTTTGATATTCCTGATATTTCTCTAAAAAGCGTTTCAAGACTCATCAACCTGTACAAAATGTGTGAACACTAAAAAATCTCTTGTTAAAAAATGCTTCAAAATGTTGTTTTTACCTTTTAAACAGAATTTCTGTAGTGTGTTGCTAACTTTAAAAGCTTATTGTAAATTGTACTGTATCGTATGATACGTATCAATTCGCAACTGACACATGCAATACAATGCTATTTTCAATACATTTACGACACCGTGTTGAATCGCATTCGTGTTGTGTATCATATCGTACGATTTTTTGATAACTATGCATGCAGTATTGTGTAACTTAAATCAAATTCATCATCTTTCCTGCAGGTTGCCACAGGGCAAGTTGCTAGCACTGGAATGGTTGCTTTGAGCTATGTTCAGAAATTATCTGATAAGGTATAGGACATTTGAGTTGTTTTATGATCAATCTCGATTTGTTACGTATACCCTTTTCCCCCTTGCAGGTTTCTCTAGCATCAGACTTCATGTACAACTACATGTCTAGAGATGTCACTGCAAGCTTTGGTTATGATTACATTCTTCGTCAGGTGACTTCTTGTGCTGTGTGATTTTTGCATGGTTGTATGTGTACAAAAACATGATGTGTTTGTATTTTTGGTCATATGATCTTGTATCCATGAAATTCATTATTCATTTTTAGTAAATGTATAATAAGCAGAAGCTGAAACTGCAATTGTAAATTCAACAATGTTTTTTTTTAATTTCTATTTTATTTTTTTATTTAAAGTTCAAGCATTTGGTAACCTGTTCGTAATATAGACCAGTGCTCCGGACATGGAATCCTTTTGTTATGATTAGATATTTCATGTTTCATAGTTACCTTGAAACCTAATCCATGGGTAGGAATGTATGATGAGTTCATCACTTCCACCTGATTGCTGTTGAAGGATGTTTCAACTATGAAAAAGATATCTTGTGTGAGATTATTTGTCAGTCTCATCTAATGAGTGCTGCATTGAAATGTTAATGTTAGTAGTTACTGATCCTTATTTGTGTTGAAGAGCCGTAATGTTAAGTTTCTCTGTTTGCGTGCCTTTGAGCTTATGAAAGATGAGGCTTATACTTGCCTCTATTTTGTTGAGTAGTTGAATACCAAATTGGGTTTCTTTTCTGATATATAGACAGCTCGCTGATATTATTTTCGATCCTTCTTTGAGTTGAAGAGTTGTCACGTTAAGACTCAAGTCTATTTGTGTCCTGTGAGGTTATGTGAAAGATGAGGCTTACTCTTGTGATGTGCTGTATGCCATCTACCTCTATTTTGTTGATTACTTGAATACATAATTCCTTTTTTTTCCCTGATATATAGAGCAGCTTGTTGATATTAATTTGTTGATTACCTGAATACATCATTGTTTTTATTTTGATCTGTCATTCTTATTTTGTTTATTGTCTTTGTGATAGTGTCGTCTTCGAGGGAAGATCGACTCCAATGGCTGCACAGCTGCTTTTCTGGAAGAGCGATTAAATATGGGTCTAAATTTTATTCTTTCCGCAGAGGTTAGTAGCAACTTGTGTTGGGCAATATTTTTAATTTTAAGTTTTGCCCTCTGCAACCTCCACGTCGACCACTTAGCAGTTGGATATCCAGGTTTCATATTGATCATTCCCAATTATTTTTAGATGCATTAGAATGACTGAACGACTAGGTAAATGTGGCCCCCAAGTATGGTGATTGGAACCAGCGACCTTGAGGAGTACTTGAGGTTATTCCTTAAGGTCTCTGCCATTTCTGCCACCCCTTGGGATTGGAAAAGTAGGTAGTTTTAATTATGAAGGATAATACAAAGGTTCCAGCAATTGTGCCAAGTGGGCAAACGTGTTCCGTGAAATAATTCCCTACCAGCAATTATGGGAAAATTAGAATGTTCCTGCAGTTGTGACAACTATCTGTGAGAGTGCAGGTTTGTTGGTGCACGAATGGTTTGGATGCATTTAAAGGAGTTACATGGAAAAAGATAATTATTTAAATTACTACGAGGGAAGATACTTTCACCAATTCTCTCGAGTATACAACTGCATACCAGTACAAGTAGAGAAAATAGATCCATGCTTACTGATTATGTTCATCCACAAAAGGCATGCTTGATATTAAGATTATGCTTAAAAAAGTAGTTTCTTTTCCTTTTTTACTCATCTGGTGTTGATGGTCTACATCACATGTGAAATAGCACCAACTCCAAGAACTGTGGGACGGAATAGCATAGCATAACATAATCCTCTAGTTTAATGTTTTGTACTTGGGGAGTTGATATTTAAATCTGTGTCTTGCAGATAGATCACAGTAAGAAAGACTACAAGTTTGGTTTTGGTTTGACGGTAGGAGAATAGAAGTCTCTCCCATCATGATGTACAACTAGAGAGTTTTGATGATGCAAGAAGCTCAGCATGTGTCTGAGTTGATTGTTTTCCTCTAGATGAAGGCCATGCCAGGCCAGGCAAAGGAAGGATAAATTTTATTTTATTTGTGGGCGATGCGCTGCGGAAACAGTTTGTAGTAGTTTATTTTTGCATCAGTTTACCATGAGAAGCTGTAAAATTCATTACAGGGGAGAGTGAATTTTTCATTAAATCCGTGACATGACATGAATAAGAATATATGAGGAGGGGCCGGATGCCTGTTAACTTGCCGGAGAAGAAGGGTACTCAATTTATTCAGTCATATTTAATTTTAGTAATTTGACAATTGATTTGTTTGATGTCTCCGGTCCGGCATATAATTATTATTCTTATAATTTATGTAACATTGACTTTTATGTCTCTGTGGATGGATGACTAATATCCTTAACCCTCTTTTTTTCCTGCTCCTTACACTTACAAAATATGATTATGGGTTGATTTTGATTTTCAAAATATGATTATGGTTTTATTTAAGAACTAAAATTATATTAACTATTTTTAATATGAGTTGTGTGGGTTGAAACTATATGGTTATGGTTCAAAATTATATTAACCATTTTAAGATGTTTTTGACTTTTAAATCGAATTTTTGAAAAATAAAATTGTGACATAGTACAATTAAATTAATTAAGTAATAATTTAATAAGCTCCACCTAAATAAATAGTAAATGAGATTAATATTCCTATAAGATTTTTGATAATAAATATTTCTATATAAATTCTTAGTGAATTGAAAAGTAATTTTTCAATTTTTAAGTTGATAAAAAATATGGGTCTAAATTTTAACCAACTTGAATAAATAAAATAATTAATCAACTTCAATTAATATAATTTAATCCAACAATTAAATAATTATATTGTCAGATATATAACTCGTTGGCATTATCCACCCACCCACATTCTCTCCCCCAATTATTTTTTCCTATTAAGTAAATTTGATAGTGGTATATTATACTTCTGATAGATTCCTTACACGTACATTTTTACAAAAATTTATAGCTCTCATTTATTATTCCGATGTGAAGACAAAATAACTTCTCTTCTCTTCTATCTATAATAATAATAATAATAATATATGCCCGACCAAGCAAACCCCGTTTTGTATGGTACCAAATTGATTCCATTCTCTATATTTTTAAAATCACATTCCCGGATCGGTATATATTGTACCGGTTATTAGTACAATACAAGCCTAACAAATAAATACTCATTTTATATCAGCACCAGCTTATTTTATTTCATTTTATATAGATGGATAATGATAATTAATACCAATGTAACATATATATATATATATATATATATATATTTGAATTTTGAGTACACTATTATTATTTTATATATTAACATAAAAACATAATTATATCACATGCACTAAATGCATTATTTAATTACTCTTAACAACAAAAAAATTTGTAAAATTATCAATATTTAAAAACAAATGAGTCATGTAATGTTCAAATTGGTAGGAATTATATGATGATCCCACTTATTATATATTTTTTTCAAAAAAGTTACTATTAATATTTATTTATGTAAGTTACGATCAAAAAAGTCGATATAAATATTCGCAATACATATTATTTTCCAAAACAAATACTCTCTCCGTTCTTTTTTACTTATCGTCTTGGATAAAAATACAAAAATTAAAAAATACAATTAATATTATGTCTGAGTGACTAAAATAATTATAAAATTTTATATTTATTAAAATGATGAAAGAAAAATAAGTTGATATTTAAAATGAAAATTTAAGTCATTAATATTTTTTTAAAATTTAAAAATGAGTTATGATAAATAAATAAAAAATTACTTGTCTCTTATATACTGCTTTATTCATAAAAGTGGGGCCCTTTTGGGTTGGCTTTGTGGGAAGGATGAGGTTTATGTAATAGTATATAGCATGCACTGTAATAATGACTGGTACAATATGTACTAGTCCTCCTTCAATCCAATTACATATCATCATGTGTTGTTGAGATCGACATGCATGACAAGACACACACACACATATATATATATATATATATATATATATATATATATATATATATATATGATGCGGATCTTAAAATTTCACCTTTATTTAAATTTACCTTTTTCACTTTTTTTATTAAGACGAATGAGCGCGACGATTAGATCCGTCGCTATATGATGTTCGTCATTAAAAATTTAAGATAACGATTCTACATATAAATGACGAATTCAAATCGTCGCCTCGATCCATCGCTAAAGGGAGTGAGAAAGGTGAAATTTAAATAAGAGGAAATTTTAAGATTTGGACCGTATATATATATATATATATATATATATATATATACAATATATATATATATATACACACACAAATTGGATCAGGTCCGGACGCCCGGACCTTACTAAAAGATGGATTTTTTTTAAAACAACTAAAAACACACTAAAACATGTATTACATGAAAAAAAAAATTAATTCCATAAAATATTTAACTTTTTTTTAGTTGTTTTTAAAAAAAACAAAATAAATTTTGTATTTTAACAAAAATCCTAAGTCCAGACCAGATATATATATATATATATATATATATATATATATATATATATATATATATATGATACTCTCCATCTCAAACCTTAAAAATTAATTAAAACCCATGTATGGTATTGGTAGGGTAAGGTATGTACTCTTAATTCTCAACAACAACTACTACCACTCATCTCATCTTGAATACTCCCTCCGTCCCTATTTAAATGACGTTTTAGAGATGGACACAAAAATTAAGATAATGATTAAAAAATATTAAATATAGTATTCAATTGTCTATAATACCCTTAAATCATTAATTTATGGGTTAAGTTCGATATTGACCACCCTGGGTTTGGTGCGGTTCCCACTTAACCACCTATAAATCGATAAAGCCTACATTTAAACACCTGACCTTTTGAGTTGAAGTGAAAAACGATTTACATATAACTCACATTCTTTTAAAAGGTTAAAGACTTAATTACCCTCGTTATATATAAAAGAGAGATGCTTATGCTTGTTCATCTCTCTCTCTCTCTCTCTGTTTTTCTAACAAACAAAAAACAGAGTTAAAGGCAGTACAAGAACAGGTAACAGCACAGCAACCAACTTTCAATCAAGGCTGGAGAAATAATGTGAACTTCATGATTTTAAGAAGTTATGGCCCTAGATGAGCAGAAAGAATTTATGAATAATTTTAACAATAAACCCAAACAATTTAATAAAGCTTTCTGGATTCATAAGGTAAGATTTTAGTTGAGCAATCAAGTGAAAACTAGCAAAACTTAGAACCATATTATCCTCTGTAGGATTTGTGTACAATCATTTAGAGAACTGAAAATAAGAAAATAAAGTAGAGAATCACAGCGAAAACTTTTTGGCACATTGATTTATCAAAACAATCAACTGATGAAGTCAAATGCTCTTTAATTGAGACAATAAAAATTTAATCCTGCTCCCACCTTGTAGTTACTTTGCTTTGCAGCCTCTCAACAGAATCATGTACCAAAAAGAGAGAATCAATTTACAAACTTGCCTGATTCTGATTGTTAAAACCCCAAAATCCAACAAAAAAGATTAGCAAAAAACAAAGTATAAGACGAAATGACTGTAAAATAGATCTAACAATTAAATTTTACAATATCAATTTTGGAATTGATATTGTTGATTGGGGGAAGCATATGAATTTGAATCAAGTATAGAATTGCCACATCCATCCACGTATAACACTCAAATTACAGAAACAAGAAAGAAATTAGGCCTAAATTGCATTTAATTCAAAATAAAATTCCCATTCCATCCAACCCATTCGCGAAAATCCAAATACAAGATGTAAACAACTACAACTTTATTATCACAACAATAAAATCATGAGTTTAAATACAAATATTATCTTCTAGACAATATTTATACTCAAATAAATCATCATCACATTTATTGATATATTATTTTACAATAATGGTGAGGACTACTAAACAACTCTCTCTAGAACCTTCATTCCATACCCGACTAAGACTTCGCTACATTCTCGCCTCTTGAGAAGAAAAATGGAACAACAAGGAAAAGGGTGAAATTTCAACTAATTTCAAAGAAAAGAATGTTATGACTAAGATAATATACAACAAATTATCGTTACTCAAATGAGGAAAAAATCGATAGAATCTGAATGAGATAACAAGTTTCAAATCAATATTCGCAGTGAAATAATAATTCATAGAAGAGTTACGTAGAGAATGAAATCTACTATAATCTATGAATTTAACGGTCCATCATCAATATTTTATCCTCAGAACATCAATCAATATTCATCTCAAATCAAATATTCATCTTTTTTCTACAGCCAAAGATATTCATCATCGGTCATGTTCATCTCAACACACTGCTCATCTTTGCACTAAAGGCCAAAGATATTCATCAATCGGTCGTATGCTCATTTAAACACTGTTCATCTTTGCCTATTACAAAGCCAAAGATATTCTTCAGAATTATTCATCTCTTGCACTTTACAGGGCAAAGATATTCTTCGAAATCATTCATCTTCTGCACTACAGCCAAAGATATTCAATAATATCATCATTTAAGACCGAGGATGATGAAAAATATTTTTAAAGAACGAATCCAAAGAAACAAAATGACAAGGATTAAGGATTAAGGATTCAGATTTGTTTTATCCATGTCCAACAATACCTCAAAAATAATCATAGTGGTGTAAAATTCAAGAATGATCAAAACATGGATACAATCAAAGCTAGTATCCGAATAGATATTTTAGATTTAAAAGAAAAATTTTCATTTTTCTAATTGAATAGTCTTCAGATTCGTGAATAAATAGTCTTAGATATCGTGAATAGTCTTGAGTATCACGCGAATAGTAATTCGACACCAAAAGATAGAAATTCCACAAAAACATCTTCACGCTTCATGAATAGTACTCGTGAATAGTAAATCGTGAATAAGAACTCATGAATAAGAACTCGTGAATAATAACTCATGAATAAGAACCCCGACATGAAAAAATTCCAAATTTGATAAAAAGTTCCAACCAATATTTCAAAGATAATGATATTGAAGAAATAATATCATCCGAGAAGAAAATAACATCCCTTACCTCAAAGAATCGAGATTTCTAGGAAAGGTCGGAAGTGATCTTTGAATGAAACTTGTCTTTGAACAAAGAACACTCAAAGTATCTAAATACTCACAAAATACACTCAATAATAATATAGAGAGAAAGAGAAAACTTTGTTTCGGTGTGATTTTCAATTCTAACTTAAATTTCTATTTATAGGAAAATGTTAGCCAAAATAGCAGACTTAACTCGCAACCTGATGATGGCTTTACTCGCTACTATTCCCACCCACCACATTTGAAATAAAATTCTGTAGCACATTTCTTCACCAACCACAAGTGGGGCCCACTCAATTCTAGAATTTTCCACCAAAATCAATTATAAACCTAATTTAGAGAATCCGACACCTCTTAAAATTCACAACAAATCATTCGTGCATTTTAACGGTTCAAAATTTGTGGACATATACTCAACTTATGTATGTATAACATACCCAAAAATTACCACAATCCAACGGTCGGATTAAAAATTATAACCCCATGAATATATCTCAAAACCCTCGATTTGATTTTTAATACCTCCAATCCGATAAAATACCGATAAAACACCTCAACATTAATTCCTTCATTAATAACCACATAAATAAATCCATCATTTATATTCATATAAAATAAATATTTCCTTATCATATGAATCAATAATTAATTATTCACAAATAATATTACGTAATCACATTTATACAACCAGAACATTTTCCCGAAAAGAGGGGCTTTCCAATAAGGATCTCTCCTTCTTGGGCGCCGCAATTAGGTGACCAAACCTCTCCTTATGTAACTTTCTAGACATTGCCAATAATGTTATCTAATAATATTATTCAAATAATATGAATTATTGATCCGATAATGGAAATATCATGCAAAGTGACAATTATTGAACAACAATAATATAAAATATCAACGCAACAATTATTGAATCAATAAAATAAAATATTGAATAAGAATTCACTCGTGAAAATTATTGAGTAGTGCCTTCTTACGTAAGGATCAATAATTCAACAATCTTGCGGCAATACCGGTGTCTTCATTTGTAACCACGCCAGATTCTCAGATTTTAACCACCGGGTATTCCAATGGTCTTAATTCAGAATAACTACTGTTGTTATTTTTAACCAACTTATATTTGTCGTTTTCTTCATCCAATCGCTTTCCGTTATGGGGCCATTACATGGTCATGCTACCGGTCACGAATATTCCCCAAGCAGTATGAATATTCCACGACCAAACGAATATTCCCCGACAAGATGCGATAAAGATTTAATATTCCACGACCAAACGAATATTCCCCGAATAAAATGAATATTTTATAACCACTTGCTTATTTTGAAATATTTGCGTATTTAACCCTTAACTAACCACATTAATCAAATCTACCCTTACTATTTCAAAATAATAAATAAAGGAAATTCCTTTTTATTTAAAAAATTTCGGGGTCTTACACAAATCCACCCTTCCTGATTTTGTTTCATCCAAAACAGAGAGAATTTTCGGTTTATGATTTATACCTACTCAATTCGGCAATTTCTTTTTCGCAATTTCATCCAAAACAGAGAGGCCATACCTTCGCTTTCAAAGCGATTCCCAATTCTAATTTCTTTTTTTTCGGCAATTTCTTTTTGAAATTTTCACTATCTCTGCGGCTAAATCCATAATCTTGCAAATTATCACCCCAATGAAAAGAAATAGGCACGACCTCTAGCACTTGTTCTTGGTTTTGGGCTCGATTAGCAATTTGCACCTTCTTTGTCGCTTTCGCTTCAATATCTTCAGAATTTGTTGTTGGACACCCAATTCGAAATTAGAAATTTGTTGTTGGGCTTTAATATCTTCGAAATTAGAAATTTGTTGTTGTTCTGACTTACCGTAAATTTGTTGTTCTCGGGATTTCTTCTTCCTGGTCTTCTTCTTAGCATTTCTTCATCCAGGTTTTCTTGTTTTGGGATTTCTTCAACTGGGTTTTTGGTTTTGGGATTTCTTCTTCTTTTGAAGTAGAATCAATAATAGATTGTTCTTCTTCTTCGGGTAGTGTTTCAAATTTCACTATAAGCAGCGTGGCTGAAAAAGCTTTTAGATTGTGCTAGGATTGTGGGTTTGGAGGAAGCTTTTTAAGGTTGGTTTTACGAGCTTCCATTGTTCTTTATGGCCAAAGTCGAGCTCCGGTGATTAAAGAAGGAGAAGAAGAAAAGGAAAAATCAGACGCATGGAGTGAGAAATGAGAGAGAGGAATGTGGTTTGAGGAAGATGAGGGTATTTTGGACATTTATCTGTCTTTTTGGACTGTTATAGTCCTTTCTCACGCGCTTTTGGCGTTTGACTTACACGCATGGTTAAGTTGGATGGAAAAGGTGACGTTTTCACTTCAACTCAAAAGGTCGGGTGTTTAAATGTAGCTTTACTGACTATAGGTGGTTAAGTGGGAAACCGCCCAAACCCCAGGTGGTCATCTGAACTTAACCCTTAATTTATCATAACACAAGAGTTTAAAGTACCAAAAAAATAGGTAGAGTAATGAGGGATAATTTTGAAAAAATTATCATTAATTCTTCTAAATTTGAACAAACGTCAATTAATTAGGGACAAATAAAAAACTATAAAACGTCATTTAAATAGGGACGGAGGGAGTACTACTACTACACAACATGTTTGGATGTAATTTTGAGGTAATTAATTAAGGAAGGGTCTTTCTAGATTTTTGATATGGGCTAGGCTCCAAATTAAAGAAAGAAATGCTGATGCTGGTGCTGGGGCTAGTTGGATGTAATAATCGATAGGGGTGTTCATCAATAAAAAAATCAAATCGGCCTGAACCGTATCGTACCGAATATTGATAGTAGTCAATTTCATGTACTGATACCGGTATATCGAATCGACGGTATCGGTACCGATTTTTACCGAAAATTAATATAATTATTATTTATTATTATTAATATTATTATAATATTATTATTAATAATAAAAAAAATTTGAAAAACTGATATATACCGGTCCGGTTCGATAAAACCGAACTATAAAAACGACCGATATCAAAAACCGATATATACGAACTGATTTTTTTTATACCGAACCGAACGATTCGGTCTAGTCTGAAAAATCAGAAAACCTATAAATTTGAACACCCTGATAGTCGAGGTGGTCCTATTCCTATTCATAGATAGATAGAGGAGGAGGACGTGTGTGTTACTAGCAGCAATTAATTAATTAATTTGTTTTATTTTATCTGTAAACTACACGTGTCACTTTTACTATTCTCTGTCTCAATCTCTCTCTTTAAAGTTTAAGCTAGTGGTACCGCTAGTAAATAGTAATAGTCGAGTGACTGGCTGACTTCCTCACGAGAAATCTCTGATCAGGTAATCAAACCTTCTTCTTCTTCTTCTTCTTCTTCTTCTTCTTCTTCTTGTACTGGTATGAAAGAATTGGATCTCCTCCCTTTCTGCATCTCTCTGTTTTGTATACGTTAATTTATATTTGATGGTGGTGCGAGATATATAGAAGAAGAAAACTTGATAAAGGGATCACACCTCTGAACAACCCATTTCTTGCTCTCAAATTTATTAACTTTCTGTATTGGTTTGCTGCGGAAAACTGACAACATTTGTTAGGGAAATCATCAAAATAGATTTATGCGAAATCTAGCGCAATCTTGCCAAGAATTACCATAATAATCAGCTTTCTTATACCATAATGAGAATATTTAATTTTCTGTAGAGAATTAAAAAAGGTGATTGCTCAATATGCTACTTGATCCCCGTGCACAATGGATTTCTTTTTAGGGGGTTAGATTTGGGAACATCTGACGATGATTGGAAGTGGCCAACGGGATAGCGGTGGTGACTAAAATCGGTAGGGCTTTGTCTTATATAGTTTTGAACCTGTGAGGTGGTGTGGTGTCAATCACTTTGTGGTAACTGGTACTATAAAGTTTTGCATTTGTGCGTATTCACACATGTCCTATCCTATAGAGAAGAATCTACCTCCTAAAACAGAAAACAATCAGACATTTTCTCAAATGGATAACTTAACTTAACATAGAATATATCTCATTACCAAAAGCAGTTTTTATTGTAGCTGTATGTCTGGTGGCTTGGCAGTACAATTGCAAAGACAAATCTTCTAGAAATACATTAACTTTTGCATTCTGGCTAAAAACTGTTTCAGAATAGCTACAATGCAAGGAGGATTTCGAGCAATCCTGTCCCATGGGAGCTTCCTCAAGAATGCAGTTTTGCAGCGAGCTCGTTTCGTGAATCCAGTCATGCAGCCTCTTCTGTTTTCACGCCATGAGTCAGTTTCAGCTGCTCGTATAGAAGAGCATGGTTTTGAAAGCACCACAATTTCGGACATCATGAAAGCCAAAGGAAAAAGTGCCGATGGCTCCTGGCTCTGGTGCACCACAGATGACTCTGTTTATGATGCTGTGAAGTCGGTATGTTATTTGTGCTTGCTTAGTTATCTGATGATACTTCTTACTTTGGGGCCCTGGGCGTAATTGCTTTGATTTTCATATAATTTATTTTTGCACAAAATAGCACTTGTACATGGTATGTTTATATCAATGCATATTTACACATACACAGGCGACCACATATATGCAGTATTGAAAATTTGACAACAATTTAATGTGATTTATTACCAAATTAAATGGTCACTGCAGATGACTCAGCACAATGTTGGAGCCTTGGTAGTGGTGAGACCTGGGGAGCAAAAGTTAATTGCTGGAATTATCACAGAAAGAGGTAATTGAGAAGTATTTTATTTACTTTTCATTATCCAAAAGATTAGAAAGATAAATGTTGCAATTCTTCACTACGTAGGCAATCTGGTTATACTAGGTTGTTGGTCTCTGTTAAGGTACAGTGTTATAGTGGAGGGGTATTTGTTTGGCATCTTGTATTTACCTTAACCTTTGTTATTTGGCTCAAGTTTCTAATTTGGGTGTTGATACATATTCTTTCGACATGCATAAGTAAGTGGTTTTCAACAGAATTTCCGTATAACACCCACTATTTCCAGTTTTTGGTCTTCTTCTGAGTAGGTGTACAAGTAGGCATTCTGAAATATGCAGGGTGTACCTTATTGTTGAAGAAAGATGTTATAGACGTGCTTTCCTCTTCCTATTGAACTCCATGTTTGGCATTACGGATATTAAGGACTTTTCCCAAGGGTTGACAATGCATGAGAGTTCGAGTAATAAATTCCTTATATCATCGGAAAACTATAGATTACTTTTGTTTCCTCGTGTTCTCGCAAAACTAGCAGTTAAAAGCCTGATATGAAGTGTGGCATTCAGAAGGTCTTCCATCCAAGCCACTGTTAGAACTTACTCATGAACTTAGCACTATAATGTAGGAGTACTACCATCTCTGAGGAAGATTGCTATGTATGTCTATCATTGCATATTATGATGCTTGGCTATACATATTTTATACCTGATTATTACTGAGATAAATTTCTAGCGCATTTGAGGCTTCCCTGTTCTAATGATGTTTGAATGATCTTGTTCAGATTATCTGAGGAAAATCATAGTACAGGGAAGATCTTCCAAGTCGACTAAGGTTGGGGACATTATGACTGAAGAGGTATATATTGTGCCTGCTTTCATAAATAGAGTGATTAAGCTCTGAAGTTTCGCTGCCAATCTCAGATACTTTCATGTCGTATCCATGTAAACTGCAAGTTTTTTACGATACCTGGTTTATTTGGTGGTTACAGAACAAGCTTATCACTGTTTCACCCGACACCAAAGTTCTGAAAGCTATGCAACTAATGACAGGTATCATATCATATGATGTTAACTTGTATTAAATAAATCATTCAAAGTATTGGGTTATTGATGATTTTCTGAGAGGAAGTAAGATAACTCGTGCATTATTGGTTGGCAGATAACCGCATCAGGCACATTCCAGTCGTCGACCACATGGGAATGATAGGCATGGTATCCATTGGAGATGTGGTTCGTGCTGTGGTGAGTGAGCATCGTGATGAGCTGAACCGGTTGAATGCATTTATTCAGGGAGGTTACTAGATGATGGTGATAAAAGTTGCTGCTAAGTTGCTTAGATAATACTTGCTGCTTATGAACCAATAAGCTGAGCCTTGTAAAATATTGTTTGCTGTTATGATGCTTCTTTCACTGTAGGATGTTTTTCCCTTGAGCAGAATATGAACTCAAAGGACTCCCCCGAGTTAATAATCAGAGCTCTTGAAGATGCTTGGAACTTGTCTCTTATATTGATGCATATTTCTAGGCAGCATACCAACTTTATTGATTATAAACTACATATGAATGATATTATGTCAAAATTGCATAGAGAAACTATAAATAACTATGCCTCAAGTGAGGACCAAGGCTTGCAAAGAGAGATTATATTTCACTGTTCATAACATACATGGTTAGTAAAATAATTGATGATTAAAGTTTAATAAAAGCTGAGAGGGTTTTTAATGTATGGTGTGGCTGAGATTGTTAAATTTAAAAGAGGATATTACCATTAAATGGGACTTTGGCAATTTGTCTCTAAATCAAACCCCTAACCTTTAAAGTTAGGTAGATAGTTTTGATTACAGTAATATTTTAAATTGAATGTCAGAAGTTCCAGTTGAAACTTGAGTTAGTTTTTGAAATTTTAATTTCTGGCTGATGTGGGCCGGTTCAGTTGGTAAACCAACCGGAGGGTGGTACAACAATTTCTTGAATATATTAATAAGATTCGAAAGGGAAAGTTAAAAGAGTTGGAAGAAACAATCATTTATCTGTTTGACAACAAGCAATTCATGAATCAAAGAAGTATCAGTATAATACAACATTCACATCTCTCTCTCTCTCTCTCTCTCTTCAACCCTTTGAGAGAGGAGGACAAGGCACACAGAAGAAGATTTAAAATGCTTGTTCATAATTAAGATGATGATTTCCAGTTGATCTGTTCCCACACAAAAACAAAGGTCATGGAGCGCTCAACCAAACATTACTAAAAAACTAAGAGCTCCTTCTCATCACTAAAAATAAGACTGTAAAGTTGCAAGCTCGATACATTATCCTCAGATATCACTATCCCTATTCTTGATGTAGGTCTCAGAAAGGAATAATAATAACACATAAAACATAATCATAACAAAATTACAGAATCCAGAATCCTAGGAGGATATGGAAGCAAAATTATAATTCTAGCACAATGGTCCAGAGATCAACAAGAACTGAAAATCAGAATTTCACCTGATTGGGGGAAATATAACACTCTTCATGTAGTAGTGTTACTTGTTTTCTGTTTCGCTTTTTCAATAAGCGGTCTAAGTTGCTTCTTTTCAGCAAGAATTTTGAGGAAGTTGAACAAAAAGGGTATGTAATTGTGTTTTCGACGAATGTTTTCTGTTCTCCACTTCTTGAATTTTTCCTCCTCCATCAGAATCTTCTCCGTAGCATTCTCAATCCCAGTATTTACTTCTGAAAGAGATTTATTTAGTGCTTCTACATTGCTGTTATCCACCAGTCTCTCCGACTGCAAGGCAGCAAGCTGCTGAAGGAGGCGTTCCCTCCTCCTTTGGAGCTCTTTAAGTTCAGCAGTATACATCTCTTTCCGGTTCTTTATTACAGCCAGGAGGTTGAATCTTATCTCATTTTGGGAATACCTTTCAATGCGCTCCTGAATCACTGGCTGCACCATCTTCAACCAATCGATATCACCTTGACCACCAGAGCACTGTCCAAGGCTGATAGGTCCTTCCTTCAAACCATCAAGCTCATATAACACACTGTCCACAGGTATATAGCTTATGAAATGATACACATCGTCATCTTTGCCTGCAGCTTTCTGCTCCTCAGGAACAAAGGGCTCAGGTCTTGCAAAACTATTGTGGGCTGTACGAATTGGTTCACTATTATTGATGGCCAACCCTTTAAGCTCAGGTGGAAAGTTCTTTGTAAATTCCTTCAATTTTGACAACTCAGGGCCAATATCAACATCCGGGCAGTTCATGAGAATAGAGAGAATAGCTTGGGTTGCACACGCATTATTGATAACCTGCAAGGACACCAGAGTAACAACATTACAAGGGTTCACTTTGCTGTCCATCAGTACTAATTCTAGCAAACTTACCTGGCTAGCAAAAAACAGGCTTGGATTTGGATCCTTGATTACAAGTCGGTCATCCTTCTCACCAGCACGCCATTTAAATAGGAATATTAAACCATACACTGGTCTGTGCACTAGGAAATTAGTTGTTGGTGGAATGTAAGACATGTACCAACCATGTGTACATGTATAAAAAGTAAAGTAATCTATGCATACAAAACCTGAAATCCAGTTAATAGGATGAAACAATTTACCTAAGACTATTCAGCGAATCAAGATCCAACGAATATAATTCCTCAACCTGCTTGAGCATTAAACAGTATACATTCAGAAAAAGCCAAACCACCAAGTATTCAAAATAACCTTGAATCAAAATTATAAGGCCCAGGAGCCAAATCCAGGTTGGTCAAGACTTGGCCATTTCATCAACATGCTGGATAACACTTGCAGTTTGCTAAATAGAGGTCCTGAAAAAACTTATCAGTGCACCATTTTATCGGTTTCCGAGGGTGCAGAAATTAATTTCTTTGATATCAAGAGTTAACACAACACATTAAAAGGCTTGAAAATTTTATTGCTCGAATATGAGTTTCAGAAGGTATTCTGAAACCCATGACATAGTAATAAAAACTAGGAAGTTTTATAACTAGCAGGCAGTACCCCAATCAAACAACACTGCTAAGGGCATACTTATGGGATCGAAACAAAATATAAAATAAATGCCTCTCGTCCTTCTCACTCCTTTTCTCTCTTGACAGCCGTGTCTGGATAACCAATTTGCGGAGCCTACAAATCTTGTCTGTTCAAGTGACTGAACCAGACCAAAGAAAAATCCCCAACAATGACTCAGGAAACTAACCAAAAAGGTTCGGACACAGATTTTCACATGTGGAACAAGACAGTACCACCTCATAAAACAAATTAAAAAGAAATTATAAACCCAATATAACTACAAAAAGGTTATTTATAGTAGTACATAGTCCTTGCTCATGCCATATTACAGAAAACCAGGTGATACACAACATGACAAAAATTTAGGAACGTATTGAAAAAATAAGAATACGTCACGTGTGTGTGGATCTACATATACATATATATACCTATGTACATAATATAAGTATTTAATATACAAATCAGAAGCAATACCTGCACGCCTTTGACTTGCATCTGTTGTATGAGTTCAGTAAAAACACCTGGAATACAACCCAATAATATCAACAAGTACCAACTTTTAAGGCCATTAACGTAGGATGCATGCATATAAATAGATTACAAATACAGTCGATAAATGGGTAGAAATATAAAGCAAGTATAAGAACTAAATGGAAGTAAGAAACAAGTTTAGTATGATATACTCCTCTCTGAAACACTAAGAAACATTTTGTCCACCCCAAGTTCCTTTTGGCTGCCCCACTGGATGTCAATACAGATAAAGAGTTTATTTTCAGGGAGAATCAAGAAAAAACAAATTTTTGCTTCTACAAGTTATAAGATGAAATCTATGTAATAAAAAAACTAGTTTACTCACTAGCGTCACTGCAATGGGGAATCAGTTAGGCAAAGTATGTTAAAAGATCTCTGTGTCTAGCTAGAAGTTAACTTCTCAAGTTTTTCATTCACAAAATTGGCAAGGGGTTATCTTGTCTGACTGGATGTCAACACAGATAAAGGGATTATTTTGAGGGAGCATCAGGATAAGGAAATATTTACTTCTATAAGTTAGACGATGAGATTCATTTAGTAAAAAAGATAGTCTAGTCACTAGTGGCACTGCAGTGCAGAATCAGTTAGAGTAGAGCTAAGTATGTAAAAAAAATTCCCCATCTAGCTACAAGTTAACCTCTCAAGTTTTCCAATCCCAAAGTTGGTAAAGACGTGAACAAATTACAGAAATCAAAGTTCCTGACAAAGCTCTAACACTTTTCCATGATAGACTGTTGATTCTCTAATGCAAATGACACTGCCTAAAAAAAAGCTTCAAATACAAAAACACAACACAAAATGTATTCACTACAGCAAATCAGCTGAAACATTAACTTGTTCAGATTAAAATTACCCATGTGCAATTCATTTTTTATATTTTTTATCCTACAAGTGAAAGGTTACTGAGTAAACTAAGATCTCTTTTCTTCCCCTAAGAATGCAGTCACCAAAAAGGGTTGTCACGTTTCGTCTTTGCCTTTCTTTTCTCTTCCCTTCCCAATCTACATAATCAATTTCCTTTCCCTCATAATATTCCAAGGACTGTAATGCAATAAAATTATTTGAAGGTAGAAGATATGTTAATTGAATAAATAAAATAACACCATCATCTTAAGAAAAGAAATAATTCATGATCATTCTATTTTGAAATATGTCACAAAAAATTTGATACATAACTCAACACAAAAATGTTAAACAGCATACCAGGATCAGACTCAATAGTGCACCAAGACATGCTGGGAAATTTAAATGCTGCAACAAAATAATGAGTTCATTATTAGTACAAGTTAAAAACTCAAAATGGCTATGAAAAATAAATTCTTATAATACCAATAATATCCCAAACTCAAAACTTATATGCAATAACTGAGTACCCATTATCAAATTAAACTTCAATCAGTAATAACATATAAAGACAAACACCATTAAACCCCTAGTACCCCATACCCAAATCTCATTTCAATAATCAACAAATCAATTAGTCAAAATCCATTCTTTACAATTTTTCAGCTACAACACTACCACTAACACTGATAATAACAATAAAGCATTCCAGTAATAAAATAAAACATTAAGTAACGCTATATCGCTATATTCAGAGAAACATAAATTCAAATTAACCCAATAGACTAAATTAGACAAAAAAATACAATCATCTTGCCATACATATGGAATATACAAGTGCATAAACAGAGGTACATACAGAACAGCATGTATACGATTAGATTAGAAGGTTGGAAGAAGCAAAAGTACCAGATTAGGGCTTGGGTCGGTCGGGAGAATGAAAGGTTAGGCTGTAGTCAGTCGGTCGGTCGGTCGGTCTAGCTCGTCTTTGGTTTGTTGTTTTTCACTCATCAGACTGCAAGAGAAGGTTCGACCGTCCGTGTGCATCTTTTATCTATCTATCTAATGGCTAAATTAGTCTTTACAATACATATTTTATATTTTTTTTGATAATCATATTCGTAATTTCTTGGTTTTCTATTAATGTTATATGTTTACTCCTACTCCTACTCCTACTCCTATTCCTATATGTTAGTATATGTTATAGAAATAAAATAAAGGTAAATAAAATGACCTCATGGTCAAGGTAAACCCCTATCGATATTATAGGGGTTGGAATGTGTAGTTTAGTTTCATATTGAATTTTAAAATTTAATAACTTAATAAAAATATTAAGCTATCCCTCCGCTCGTCGGAACAATATTTTTACATATCCTTTTCTTATAACTACGGGTTTTACTCTCTTTTTTTTATATAAAAAAATCACGTGAAAATAAATTTCGAAAGAAAATAAAGACTGGAAATATATTTCACATTAGTTTCCTTTTCTTATCCCTCTTCGTTAGGTCAAGTTGTCAACGGCATGCCCACGCCCCACGCCCACGCCCACGCCCACGCCCATCTCATGAAAGGAATCCAAACTGTCTGTCTCTGTGTGTGTCTCTCAAAGACCAAAGTAGTAAAAGAAACAGTCCAAATTATGGAATATATACTCTTCTTCTTCTTATTCTTTCTTCTATGATAATCACACTGGTGCGGTGCGGTGGGTGTGTAATTTTAGACCTGTTTACTGCACTGCAGATTGAGTTGAATCTTTTTATCTCTACTACATCCGGCGCCGGCACTAAAGAATTAGGTTGGCTGTTGTCGTCTGTCTTTGCCGGTGTTGGGCATGATACTTTAAATATTGCGCCCGACCTATTGGGCTCCTCCCTTATATTATAGGGTCCTTTACCTAAGTATACAACAAATAAAAAGAATCGCTGTAAAATCAGATCAACCAAATAATTAAAAAGATTGTACATATTATAAAAATAAGACAATTCACACTAATAAGAAAACCTAAAATCAAGGACAAATAACTGTCATAATTAATAATTCAAATTCAAATATTTGGATCTAACAACAAAAACAAATTCAAATTCAAAATAATAATTCAAATTCAAATCTTCATCTCCCTTAAATATTCTCAGAAACTTCGCTTCTTTTCTCACTAATATTTTTTTTACTGCAAAAAAATTTTTACTTTGTTCCCAATATGCACCAACTAAACTTTGTATATAAAAATGCAGATAACTTTCTGTCGATTTCATTCACTCATTCATCTCTTCTGGAGAAAGCACGAAAAATAAAAATAGAAAAAGAAACCATGCTTCAGGCGTATAAGCTTTCATGCTCGTCACTTTTGCGATATCAACCACAAGAACAAGGACCCTAAATATTACAAAGTGGAAAGTGAAGAATTGGTAACCCAATTCAGTGTTGTAAGAGAGTGATGTGTAATGTAATGTTGATAACCAAACCTTCTTAAAAAGGTAACCAAACTTTTATACTAGGGTAACTAAACATTTATATCAAGGTAACCAATCTACCTCCACATCTCGCAGATGAATCACACATTTTAATCCCGAAAGTTTAAGCAACCAAATCGCATTTAAAGTTTGGCTACCAACCAGATCACATTCAAAAATAAATTAGTAACCTAATAACACTAAATTGGTTACCTTGGTATGAATGTTTGCTACCAACTACACTCAAAAAATATCAAACAAAGTCCGCTTTTAAATGAATCAAAAATATCAAATTCTTTTCAAACCTCGCTTGCTTTTTTACAAATAAGCCTCAAAACTCGTAAGTTGTTGTGTTTCCATAATTAATCTCGCTTTTCTCTCTCCAACTTCATGTCTTCCTCCATAGAATTCAATTGACCAAAATTATCTATAAATCCCGAACTAAATGGGTGGACCACTACTTAACCAAACCAAATGGGTGGACCAAATGTGCGCGCTATAGATAGATGAAAACTGTTTATTTTAAAAATTTATGAGAGAAAAATGTGTGTGTGTGTGTGTGTGTGTGTGAGAGAGAGAGAGAGATAGGTGGGGATAAAGTGAAGAAGATGAAGATGACAGGCGGACAGAGCAAAGTGGGTGTCTTCCGTTTGTAAATATATTATTTTAGAAATTGATTGTAGTATGTAGACAGTGAAAAAAAAATAAGAGAAAAAAAAAGATAAAATAAAAATCACACCCCAAAATTAAAGGAAGCATAAATATGTACTAATAATGAAAATAAAAATTTAAAAGCATTAAATGTGTAAATATTTTATGAGTGTACTATTGTTGTAATTATTTTTTAAAATGTAATAAAAAATATAATTGTTCCTATATTATATTCCTCATGCCTTAAATGTACTGGACCTCTCATTTGGGCCGGTCCACTATGCAAATTACAACTTAACTCATCTTTGACCGAACATCATTACAAAAGATAATAATGATCATTATCCGTCACCTTCTCGCATTTACATTAATGAGGATGAGACTCGGATTTACCCATGGTGGAAAAGCAAAGTGGCAACATGTAGTGGGTGAGTTGCACACTTTCGAATCGAGATATTGGGAGTGGGATGTGACGCCCCCAAAATTAGGTATACGTCACCCATCTTGGGTCGCCACTACTACGGGGTACATAAATTCAAATACAAACTTAATTATACATCCGTCGCAGTAACATACTGACAATACATAAACCGAGAGTTCTAATAGAATATTGTCATTTAGACAATATCCATACTCAAGGAGTCCTCATTACATTTATTGTCACACTATTTAATGTAATAGTGAGGACTACTAATGCTATCTTCGGGACCATCACTCTTTTCCCCCGACTCGTCCCAAATTTATATATTCTCATTTCCTAATGTAATACGGTGAAAGAAAGAAGGGTGAGCTCAACTAGCCCAAGAAGAAATATTATAACTAAGATAATGCAAAATAAATTATCAATAGTCTTCAACAATGTTAAACCGATAAAATACAATAGACAACCAGGTTAATCTGCAATGAATATCGCAATCCATTAAAAGAGTCAAGTAGAAAATAAAGTCTACTATCTTTTAGGTTTTAAAAGGTTTTCATCAATTTTATCACTAAGACTTAGTTTAATGAATAAACCACAATATCTAATCATCCATGCACTACTACCAAGGATTTTCATCAAATTATCAATGGTTGTCACGACTATACCGAATCACCCCCGGTCATAATCATACCAAAACTATCCATCACCGCATTACGTGCCAATCGAGGACTTTTGTCACATCATTTATATCAAGCCACGATTATACCGAATGATCCTCGGTCATAATCATACTAAGTTCATCTATGCACGTAAAGCCAAAGATAACATAATATAACACGAGGATGATGACAATGACATAATAATTCAATAAAACAAGTTCACGAATTAATTTATTCAGAACCAATAACATCCAAACTGTCAACATGACAATCGCTTTGTAGAAATCAAATTCAAGAATGATCGTAAGAATATTTCTATGAAAAGATACTACTATTTGCGAAGGGTAATTACTTATCGATTTAAGGTAATTACTATCGACGAAGGTAATTACTTATCAAGAAGGTAATTACTATCGACGAAGGTAAATACTATCGACGAAGGTAATTACTATTCACAAAGGTAATTACTATCGACGAAGGTAAATACTATCGACGAAGGTAATTACTTATTCACAAAGGTAATTACTTATTCACAAAGGTAATTACTATCGACGAAGGACTCTTAGATGATGACATATGGGCCCCCATAAAAATCAATCAAACTTACTACAAAACGCCTCATAATGTACTTTTATATACATCAAGATTGAATAAATATTACCACAAATCATTTTATTTTTAATCAACACATATTTAATCTTTCAACAATTATTAATCATTTATAACTTGTCGCCTCAATTAATAATTTAATACTATAACATATTATACGATGATAATTTGTGACAATAATCAATCAATAATATAAGAGATATGATGCGTGAATTCTCGTAGCAATAATCGAAAGCATAAATGAGTGACTTCTCACGTAAAGATCAATAATTAATATCGCGTCTACTATACAACTACGCCAGACATCGTATTTCTTTTACTAACGGGTAGTTCAATGCTTTACGGTAACACCTTTCTTGCTTATTTTTATAGAAAAATAATTTTGTCGCTTTCTAACTACGACAATACTTCCGTTAATGGGGTCCACTAATGATCGAGCCGTCGCATTTAATATTCCTCTAATAAAAAAATATTCCCACCAAACGAATATTTTATAACAACTTCGCTTACTTTGCAAAATTTATAAATATTACCCACAACTATAACATTATATCAAATTTATTCCATAATATTCAAAATAATATTTATAAAAAATTCATCTTTATTTATAAAAGTTCTGAGGGTCTTACAACCTCCCCTTCTTATAAAATTTTGCCTCGAAATTAGAATGCGTACGACTGATATGATAAAGAGGTGAGGATACCTTGAATACCTTTATCGTTAAAAATATTAAATTCATCTTCGCAATCCGACCAAAGATATTCATTAACAATTCATCTTTGCACTGTGCCAAAGATATACAATCAGAAACCAATAATGCCGAGACGCAGCCTTAATAGTATCACGACCACTGAATTATCCATGCACTAACGCCAAGGATATTTCGTGTTTTCAATTACTCGGCCATTATTATATCAATAATCCTTGTCATAATCATACCAAGTCTATCAATGCACTATGGCCAAAGATGACTTTTTTACCACATCCATGAATTAATATTTCATTCACGAGACTCAACTCAATAATTAATCCATATCATTGAATCATCCTCGCACTACGGCCAAGGATATTCATTAAGATCACGACCACGAATTATCCATGCACTACGCACCAAAGATAATCGTGTATTCATTAAGATAACGACCACAATTATCCATGCACTACGTACAAAGATAATCGTGTATTCATTAAGATCACGACCACAAATTATCCATGCACTATACGCCAAAGATAATCGTGTATTCATTAGTATCACGACCACAATTATCCATGCACTTCACGTACAAAGATAATCGTGTTTTCAATTACTACGGCCATGATTATACCGAACAATCCCCGGTCATAATCATACCAAGTCCATCTATGCACGTGAGCCATGTATGACTTTCAACATAATATAAGCATGAGGATCACGCCAATGATATAAAGTATCAATCAAATGAGATAAAGGATAAATATTAAACATTTATAATATAATTTATCCAGATTCAAGAATATCCCCATGTTATCAATCACTTAATAATCTTATAATCTAATATCATTAACATTATAACAATATTTTAATCACTTAAATTTATAAACAATTTATTTCAATTGTTTACGCTTTTACCATATAATGCATTTAATCATTCAAAATGCCATACTCATAAGATATCATCACCAATGATCAAATCCTCATCAAAAAATATGCATATACTCTATATAGGATTCTCTAGCCATAAAATCCTATTTTTCAATTTTGTTACTTCACATAACATATTTAACTCATATGTTCAGAATCAAACTATTTTTATGAAAATATCAAATCAGTTCCAAAAATATTTCTTTTCTGGGATTTAGCATAATATAGTCCCATAATGAAAATATATTTTTCTCGAAATTTTTAAAATTTATTTACTATTTTTCAAAAATCAATTTCTAATTAATTCCTTAAGAAATTTGCTACCTCAAGTTTAACTCCAGAAATTCCAAAATCTTGGCAGAACCTTACACACATGTTAATGTGAGCCCAGCTTTAAATTTCATGGTCATCCCTGGAGTTGTAGAACTCCTATTATAGCATTTTTCATCGTAAAATTCTAAATATTGAAATGGTCATAACTTGCTCATTTTAAGTCGGAATGAGCTCATTTTTGGACACGATGTTCTTTATACTATATACTTTTATGTCCCAAAAGGCCTGAATTTTTATCACTAATTAAGTGGCGAAACAGCCCTTACAAAAAACGTGGCAGCAGACTTTTGGACATTTTAAAATTTTGACTCCTTTGCTAAAATCACCACACGAAAATCTACAACACCTTTTTAGTGATTCCACTTGGATTAGTTAGGTAACTCATAGATCTAACTCTAGGACTTGACCACACTCAAAATTCAAAATATAATAGGAGATTTGGTCAATTGAATTTCATGTTACGTTTTCACCAAAATCGATTTTTAACTCCTTGTGATTTTTTAGAAACTTTCATGTTTTCACATACTAACCAACATAACTCATCATAACACTTACTAATACCACGTGATACCCATGATTTTCATTAGTCCAATGCTTTTATTATGACTTTCATCATAAACCACGTAAACTGCTTCATTTTAGTTGAAGAAATATTCGAGGGTTTAAGAAATGGGTTTTGTCAGATTTGGGTCAATACTGAAATTCGATTTCACGCCTAAGTAGGCTAAGAAGTCTTCAAGAATACGCCAAGAAATTTATTAATAATAGAAATATCATTCAAAACTGTGACTCTCATCCAAGACTTGGATAAGACGTCACATTGATACCAACTGTGACTTTTATCCCTTAACCTAGATAAAGACCTCACAATGATACCTATAAACTTGCCATCTTCATTCACGATGTCGCCTACGTAAAGTCCGGCTTCGTGACATTCCACACAAGGAAGTCAACAACGAAAGGTTCGGGGCTCTTTACTTATGGCTTGATATGACAATAATTGACTTTAGTAGTTTGGTTACTTGAATTCGCACAACAAAGTTGGTTATGAATATAAAAGCTAACAACCCACGAAAAGCATGATGAGTAGTTAACCAATTGATTCCTAAAATCACATCAAAGGCAAGTATTTTCAAAAGATAAGATCGACGAGTAGTAACGTGAAAGTGTTTATTTGAATCAAACAAGATTTAAAAATAGTAAGCGAACGCGAAGGCTCCTACTAATGAAGTTTCAAACCAATAAGTCAAAGTCTAACTTCTCCTGAGTCAAATTTAAATGTTGAACGCAAAGCAAGAGAGATAAAATAATGGGTAGAACCCAGATCTTATAAGGTATAGACTTTGCAATTTATAATTAACTAACCCGTATAACTTCGCTTTACTTACTCGCTTTTTGAGAAGTCATGAAAATGCACTTCCTAAACCAACGACTTTGTTTTGTCCATATCCACCTTTGGTGCCACCGTCCCAGCTAGACTTGACTTTGGTGCACAACAAAATCGAGCTAAATGACCTTCTCTTCTTGCAATTTCCACTTCTATTATCTTTGCCATGATTACCAATCAAGTGGTTACCATTCTTAGCATGATAATTTCCCCATGATGGTTATCATTGTTCGATAAATTGCCACCAAGATGATTATTATCGTATTGTTGGTCGTTACCTTTTGTTTGAGTTTGAATCAACACTCTCATGTGCTTCATTGCTTATCTCGCATTTTCGATGTCATTCTCAAACACCGCCACAAAACAAGGGTTAATTAACATATCACATATTATCCCTATACTACGAATCGACCAATTAAATACAAAATAAATTTAGGTAGGTCATACTAGCGAAGGAATTCCGTCTCTCCCTCCTAGTTCTTATCTCACATCTCACCAGGATCATATCCCTAAGCTTTGATACTCAACCGCGACGCCCCAAAAATTAGGTATCGCCACCCATCTTGGGTCGCCACTTACATGGTACATAAATTCAAATACAAACTTAATTATACATCCGTCGTGTAACATACGACAATACATAAACCGAGAGTTCTAATAGAATATTGTCATTTGCACAATATCCATACTCAAGGAGTCCTCATTACATTTATTGTCACACTATTTAATGTAATAGTGAGGACTACTAATGCTATCTTCGGGACCATCACTCTTTTCCCAGACTCGTCCTCAAATATATTCTCATTTCACAAAGATAACGGTGAAAGAAAGTGTGAGACCCAGTTTTTATCAATAAAGATTTAAATTTTGTCGAAATAATTTTTTAATATTATGGTGTGAATTTGAGATAATATTATAGTTGTGGGTAGTATTTATAAATTTTGCAAAGTATGCAAGTGGTTATATTATATTCGATTGGTCTGGGAATATTCGGTTTAGCAGGAATATTCGCATAACTACTCAATCATTGGTGGACCCCTGTAATAATGTAATTATTGTTGGATTGAGAAAACGACAAAAATATTTTATTGAAATAACGGCGGAAGTTTTACTGTGGATATCTTGTTGAACTACTTCCTAAGTAAAAAAGTATGTCAAGAATACGTGTGGTTGCATAAGTAGCTTTACCTGTATTGATTATCGATGCTTATGTGAGAAGTCACTCACTTTGATTCCATTATTGTCGATTAATAATATGAATTATTATAATGATAATGACGCTTTTGTTTTATTCAGTATTATTAACGTAATAAAATGTAAACATCTTTTATATAAAATGTATACTTTTTTAATTTATTCTATAAATAGAATATATTATATTTTATTATGCATAGTGTTGCATAGTGTTTTGCATAGTGTTTGCATAGTAAAATGTTTTTATATAAATAGAATATATGATATTTTATTTAAAAGATTTTGCTTTAAATATGGACCGTCCGATTAAAGTAAATCAATCTGACCCGCTCATGGATTAATTACTATGGATTCTATTTTCCTATAAATAGAAGCTCATTCCTTCATTATTTTCTTACGAATTCACCTGAAACTACAGAGAGAAAATTATAGAGAGAAGCTATAGAGAAAAAATCTATAGAGAGAAGAAAAAAGAGTATTCGGTACTTCACTACTTTGATATCCAAAGGTCTTTTTACTAGAAGGGATATTATTTGTTGTACAGAAGTAAGGGTGTTATTCTTTCTTATTCATGAAAAGAACTTCATTATTCCATTCATTATTATTCTCGCTTGGAATAACTTTGTAAAAGTGGCATACCCTATACATAACTTTGTATCTGCTGATACCCTATACTTGGTAAAATCTTATATTATTCCATTCTTATTTATTACTTGGAATAACTCAGATATCTGTGAATCCCCTATACTTGGTGATCTTCTTCTACATTATTCCATTCTTTATTATTACATTGGAACATCCATGCATGTGTTTTACATCGACCGGTTCCGTCTTTATCATTCTCGTTGGAATATCACATCGTGTGTTTTACACCCACCGGTTCCATTGTTTATTAATATTCAAGATTTATTATTACATTGGATCATCCTTTTCGGTGTGAATTTCACGACACTGGTTTCGTTATTATTATTACTGTTGAATAACTTTGTCATCTGAAGTACCGCATTTGGTGATTTCTTTTGTTATTCCATTCTTTATTATACCCGGTTGGTTAAAACTTTGACTTCTATACTCCATGAAATTAGTAGAATATCCTTGATATTTGCGTTTCATCCAAAGATCTTTCATGGAAATATTCTTACGATCATTCTTGAATTTTACTCTAAAACAAAGATCTTGTTGACAATTTGGGCGTTAATAAATCCTAGAGAAATTAATTCTTGAACTTGTTTTATTGAATTCTTATATCATTGTCATCATCCTCATGTTTATATTATGTTGAAAGTTATCTTTGGCTTACGTGCATAGATGAACTTAGTATGATTATGACCGTGGTTCATTCGGTATAATCATGGCTTGATATAAATGATGTGACAAAAGTCCTCGATGGCACGTAATGCGATGATGGATAGTTTGTGGTATGATTATGACCCGAGGTGATTCGGTATAGTCATGACCATTGATAATTTGATGAAAATCCTTGGCCAGTGGATGCGAGGGATGATTAGATATTGTGGTTTATTCATTAAAGTCGAGTCTCATTTATAATAAAGGATGAAAAACCTTTTAAATCATAAAAGATAGTAGATTTTATTTTCTACTGACTCTTTTAATGGATTCTTATTCCGCAGCAGCTTAAACCGGTTGTCTATTGTATTTTATCGGTTTAACACTTTGTTGAAGGCTAATGATAATTTATTCTGCATTATCTTAGTCATAATATTTCTTACTAGGATAGTTGAGCTCACCCTTTCTTTCACCGTTTCTCTCTGTGAAATGAGAACATAGGCGGGACGAAGCTCGAACTGGAGTAATGGTCCGGAGGATAACATTAGTAGTCCTCACTATTCTCGTGAAATAGTGTGATAATAGTTGTAATGAGGACTCCTTTTGAGTTTGTATAATATCTAGTAGACAATATTTGTATTCAAACTCACGCTTTATGTCGTATTGTACACTTACATAGTTATGTTTGTAAGTTGTATTTAAATTTATGTACCATGTAAGTGGAGACCCAAGATGGGTGGACGATACCTAATTTTGGGGGCGCCACGTAAAGGGTGAGCTCAACTAGCCCAAAGAAGAAATATTATAACTAAGATAATGCGTAATAAATTATCAATAGTCTTCAACAATGTTAAACCGATAAAATACAATAGACAACCAGTTTAATCTGCAATGAATATGCAATCCATTAAAAGAGTCGAAGTAGAAAATAAAGTCTACTATCTTTTAGGTTTTTAAAGGGTTTCATCAATTTTATCACTAAGACTCGCTTTTAATGAATAAACCACAATATCTAATCATCCCCTGCATACACTACGGTCAAGGATTTTCATCAAATTATCAATGGTCACGACTATACCGAATCACCCCCGGTCATAATCATACCAAAAACTATCCATCATCGCATTACAAAGCCATCGAGGACTTTTGTCACATCATTTATATCAAGCCATGATTATACCGAATGATCCTCGGTCATAATCATACTAAGTTCATCTATGCACGTAAGCCAAAGATAACATAATATAACATGAGGATGATGACAACGACATAATAATTCAATAAAACAAGTTCACGAATTAATTTATTCAGAACCAATAACATCCAAACCGCCAACACGACATTGCTTAGTCAAATCAAATTCAAGAATGATCGTAAGAATATTTCCATGAAAAGATATCGGATGAAGCCTTGAAATATCAAGGATATTCCACTAATTTCATGGAGTATAAGTCAAAAGTTTTAACTAACCGGGTATAATAAAGAATGGAATAACAAAAGAAATCACCATGCATGCAGATTGCAGATGTAGACAAAAGTTATTCCAATGTAATAATAAATAACGAAACCAGTGTCCCAGTAAAAACGCATGAGCATGTGATGTTCCAAATGTAATAATAATAAAGATTTTAACCAGTCCGGTGTAAAACACATGTATGTGATGTTCCAATGTAATAATAATAAAGATTTTAACCAGTCCTGTAAAACACACGCATGTGATGTTCCAATGAAATAATAATAAAGATTTTAACCAGTCCTGTAAAACACATGACGTGATGTTCCAATGTAATAATAAAGAATGTCACCAAGTATAGGTAAACATGAGATGAGTTATTCCAATGTAATAATAAGAATGGAATAACATAAGGATTTCACCAAGTATAGGTATGCCACAGATATAAAGTTATATGTATAGGGTATGCCACTTTTACAAAGTTATTCCAAGAGAATAATAAAGAATGGAATAACAGTAGTTCTCTTCATGAATAAGAAAGAATAACACCCCTTTACGAGTGACAACAAATAATATTCCCTACCTTAGAAGAGTTTGAATATTAGAAAAGTGAAGTAAGAAAATACTTTTCTTTTTCTTTCTATAGTTTCTCTCTGTAGTTTCAATTGAATTAAGTAAGAAATAATGAAGGAATGAAATATCTATTTATAGAAAAAGCCGAGGGTGGCTCTTGGTTTTAACGAAGGGTCAAAATGACTCTTGGTAATATTGAAGAGACAACTATTATTTCATGAAGGGGTAATTAACCTTGGAACAATCAAGAAGCGCTTAACTCTTGGTAATATCAAGGACAACTACTATTTGCGAAGGGGTAATTACTATCGACAAAGGTAATTACTATTAACGAAGGTAATTACTATGAAGAAGGTAATTACTATTGACGAAGGTAAATACTATATTGACGAAGGTAATTACTATTCACAAAGGTAATTACTATTCACAAAGGTAATTACTATCGATTTAAGGTAAATACTATCGACGAAGGTAATTACTATTCACAAAGGTAATTACTTATTCATAAAGGTAATTACTATTCACAAAGGTAATTACTATTGATGAAGGGACTCTTAGATGATGACATATACGGGCCCCCCATAAAACAATCAAACTTACCACAAACATCTCATAACAGACTCTTTATATACATCAAGGATTGAATAAATATTACAACAAATTATTTTATTTTTAATCAACACATATTTAATCTTTCAACAATTATGAATCATTTATAACTTGTCGCCTCAATTAATAATTTAATACTATAACATATTATACAGATGATAATTTGTGACAATAATTGAATCAATAATATAAGAGATATGATCAAAGAATTATCAGTAGCAATAATTGAGAGTATAATTTGAGTGACTTCTCACGTAAGCATCAATAATTAATATCGTGTGCTACTAAACAACTACGCCAGACATCGTTTTTTTTACTACCGGGTAGTTCAACAGCTTTGTGTAACACCTTTCTTAGTTATTTTTTATAGAAAAATAATTTTGTCGCTTTCTAACTACGACAATACTTCCGCTAGGGGTCCACTTGATGATTGAGCCATCGTATTTAATATTCCCCGACAAAAAGAATATTCCCCGACCAAACGAATATTTTATAACAACTTGCTTACTTTGCAAAATTTATAAATATTACCCACAACTATAACATTATATCAAATTTATTCCATAATATTCAAAAATAATATTTATAAAAAAAATTCATCTTTATTTATAAAAGTTGGGGTCTTACAGGGGAGCTGTGTCAGACGGGAGTGGGTGGCACGGTAAACCGGGTTTGGAGTACGTATGGGACAACGATCATACAAAGGTAACATGTAACAACAACAACAAATAACTTAACTAAACTATTATTCTCTCTCAAGTACTAGACATTATTTTCCTCCATTGTTAACCTTGTGATCGCCGATCATCGACTCTCCCACGCCGAGCTATCCTCGACGGTGGGCCAAGCCGCGAAGCTTTTGGTGTTGACTTGTTGAATTGTGCGGGATATCTGACGTGTCTTGGTGATTGGGACGTGAGGAAAGATCTTGGCGTTACTCGCCTTTGACGAAGAGCCATTCTTTCATGCCATCCTCGATTCTTTGGAGGAGTGTTGATCGAGACCGTCTCTCAAAGTTCTCTCCAGGTTTTGCAGCTATTTTGCTCAGAACTTTGAACCCCTTCTCTCTGGACTTGGTGATACTGTATATAGAGAAGAAGAAGTCGAGAGTAGGGGCGACGCCTACTTCGTGGTAGAAGGCGATGAACGCCAAGATGTGGATGTAGGAGTTCGGGACTAGTTGGGCGAATGCAACGCCAACGAACCCCAGGAGTGTCCCAAGAAAACGTGTAAGGGGAATCGAACCCCTTTTTCCAGAAATGTCAGAGGCATAGCCGTCCAGCCGTCCGGGCATTGATACATCCTCTCAGTGGCGGTGGGACGGCGAAATTGGTGGGTCGCCGGAACCTGGTACCGTTCATATGCATTCTGAACGTCCTTCTCAGTCAGAGTTGATACAGTGTTGGTATGGGTGAATTGTTCTGCACTCTGGAAGAAGATGGAAGGGTTGGGAAGAGGCTTTTTTGGTGTGCTTTTGCTTGGGGTGTCAGTGGGGTTAGGGTTTGATCCCGAAGCGGCCTTGATAGGGCTGGGTGTAGGAGGAATAGTGGTAAGAAGAATGGCATGGATTGGAGTGACGTTAGCAGAACCAGAAGACGCCATTATTGATAGTCTGTAGAAAAGAGTAAGAAATATGAGAAAGAAAGAAGTCTAGAGCTCGAAAGGGCGTCTGAAATTTGAATTGATAGGTAAAGTTGTCAATTTGGGGGAAAATTACCTTTTATACTAGGCGGTTACACGTTACACGAGGGCGGCACATTTAATTGACAGCAATAATGGAGAAGTTAGGGAGGTAGCGTCTGTTTTTGGTCCTAACTGTTAGTTCCCAGATGGCACAATAGATCTAGAAGGGGGGTTGAATAGATCCTTTTTCTTTCAAATACTTTTCTGGTTTATAATTTATTGTTCATAATTAGCATATGACAAACATAAGAATCTTTTCAAGCACAGCGGAATAAGTAAAAGATCCCCTTCATTGATATATTCATAATCATACATACATTGTTCGTTGAGTAAGTTTAGTTATAAGCAGTTAAAACATACATATAGCGGTTATAGTAGACATAATGTAAATGACATACCGTAAAAAGACACAAGAGGTTTTAAGTGGTTCAGAGACTCAAGCTCCTAATCCACTCTTCTGCTTTCAACTAGCAAGATTTCCACTAAGGAAGGGCAGCACCCTAAATCTCTACGATTCCTTCAAGGCCAGTAGCCTTGGGACTTCAGTTCACTAAGAACTCTTCAAGGCCAGCGGCCTTGGGACTCCTCTAGTTCCCTAGGAACTCTTCAAGTCCAGCAGGCTTGGAACTTCGTTTAGTCCCTCCGGACAAGGACCCTTTGGCCCTGCTTTGTTTAGTCCCTCCGGACAAGGACCCTTTGGCCCTTCTTTGTTTAGTCCCTTTGGATAAGGACCCTCGAATCACAGCTTTGTTGAGTTATTTGTTTTTGTTGTTGGAGTCGGTCTTTGTCGCCGCTAAGATGTCTTCATGCTCCGAACATCTTCTATACTTAGCGACTTGGCTTGATCATCCTTGAAGTGCGGTTGAGTGTTGCATGATGCTCGGCTTCTTTGGTTACTCAACCACTTGGATGACCCTTGTTGAACCGCCAAGATCATTCTCCTTGGTACTTGATGACCGCACATGAGAGGCTTCTGGTGACGAAGAAGCTCTTCTATTAGGTACTTAGAAGTGTTCTCATGCTTGACACCAAGATGACTTTTGTGATCTCCCTTCTCGCTACTTGATGCCCCCTCACGATGGACTTGCTAAGATGACCGTAGGCTCTTCTATCATTGTACTTAGAGTCTTCCCATGATGGACATCAAGATGACATGATGCTCTTCTTTCTCTCTAGCGATTCGTAACACTCTTCATGTAGTAGAACTCTCACTTCTACATAGTAGAACTCACACTTCTACTTCTTTCTTTATCTGACTTCTGAGTGTTCTTGGTGGATCGTAGAGTGAGCCTTCTGACTCACTGTTTCACATAGTTTAGATCAGTCCACCTTATCTCCAAACTCAGCAACTCTAGCTACCTTTGATCTTTGAAGCTCTTTCTCATTTATACTCCTTCCCAATCCTTCCGTTGAAAAGTACCCGTTGAAGGCTATTCAAATATCTTCACAGATCTCAAGTTGCTTGAGGTAGACTGCTTGATGTGACTTGTCATACTTTTTCTAATGTTGCAGTCTACTGTTTCACCTACCATGTCAGATGTATCACTTTAATGTCTTGGGCAGGTCGAAGACTTTATTACCTCTTTCTGATTTCTCGATCAGAGGTTGTCCTATTGCATTGATGCTCTCAATAAGCACTTGTCCGAATATTACCCTTCAGATTGAACCTTTGCCAATGCTTTAGTCTTCAGTTATTCAGACTCTACGATTCTGATGCACATCTTCAAGGACTTGATCGTAGTATCTTGTTGAGTGTTGCTCATTGACTGGTAGAGTTAACACTACGATCTTGAAGAGTGTTGATTGGATCTTCAATTTAGAACACCTCTTCCTTGTATTGTACAGTGCTTCAATACTTCTGTTTTCTTCGACCATTCTCAGAGACTGATGGCCTAATTCCTTGCTCTGGTCCCCTTCTGAATATCAAGACACTTCAGATTTGTGGCGCGTCCAGCTTGTTTTCTCCTTGTGATCTCCCGTTCACTTATCATCAATGAACTGACCCTGCACTTAATCACTTTAGCCTTGTTATTCGTGAGGTCGACCAAAGATCTCAGCTTCACCTTCCATCAGTTCCTTCTTTGTTTGGCAAACACTACGATCTTGGTTGCTTCCAAGATCGTTGTCTTCTGTTCACTTGACAGCCACTGCATTAGTTGACTTTCCTTAGTCAGCTGCTGAAGTCTTCTTTGAATCATCTTGTGGAAGACTTCATCTCGAATGGCCTTTCAACACAATCTTGATGCTGATTAGGTTGGTGCTTAGTTCTACTGCTTAGCCTGCATGCCATTCGTTGAGTGCTCTCTGGTTCCCTTATTGTGGAATGCATCTTTGCAGTGCCAACCAGAGGCTTCGTACCTTTGGATATTCTGGGAGTGCTCATTTGTTGAGAACTATCTATGCTCTACAATTCATCCTTGGCATTGTGAACACTTCTGTTGAGGTCGTAGTTCTGCATTCTACGATTCAGCTTGGGCAGTGCAGACACTACAATCCTGAGATCAGATCTTGACACTCTACGATTTCTGTCTTGTGCTTGTTGTCTTCATCTGATCTTGCCCGACTACGATCTCTGCATTCATTCAATGGACTCTATGAACCCAGAGTGTAATCTACGATCCTTGACTTGGCTTCGGCATCGCTAGACTCTACGACTCCGAGTGTAGTTTACGTTTGCACTTGGCTTCTAAGAGATGATCGTTCTACTCATAGTGTGTGTCGTCTCTCTACGATTCTCGAACATGACTTTCTCAAAGACACTACGATCCCGAGGAAGCTCTACTCGATACACTATGATCCTTCTTCTTTTCCCCTGGCAGTCTACAAACTCCGAGATCTACTATCTTGCATACTCCTATTCTCGCCTCGATAGCTCTCGAGTTAACCTCGACTCACTCGGCGGATTCACGACTTCAAAGTGCGAAGGCTCGACGATCGAGACTAGCCTATCTATTACATCATAAGATCAACCTAACAAGCTTGATCTTTCTATATTTATAGTCCTTGTACATCATTTCTTTTTAAGGACTTTACAAAGTCATTTTTCTTATGTAGGATCAACCTAACATATTTGATCAATTCATTCTAAGTCCTTGTACATATATTTCTATTATCTATCAAAGGACTTTATGACTTTTCTTAATGCAAGCATACTTGCATATTTCATTCATATATATCATAATCAAATCATATATTAAATAGGAATATCATTCACATGTTTATTCCTGACAATCTCCCCTATTTGATTATAACAAAAAACAATAAGTGCATATGCATGTTATGAATGAATATTATATACGTTGAAGCAACAGATTCTAAACAGATAATCATGAATGTCATTTATATTAATATGGCAGTTTATATATTCAGACATTCTACATCCTGGATCCAGAACATACTTAACAGGTTAGAGATGTACCTCCTTGGCTCCATGTATGTTTCCAAGATGCTTGTTGATCAGCTACTCATCTGTTTCTTCTTCTTGCTCTTGCTCCCCTCAGATGATGAACTTCTGTCTCTGCTTGGCTCCCCTTCATCATCTTTCTGATCTGGCTCCCCCTCAGACTCTGCGATCTTGTTATCATCATCTTCTGTCTCCCCCTCAGATGATGATACTCTTTCAGCAAATATTGTCTTCTTCTTTGACTTCTTCTCTCTTGTCCCTCTGCTCTTCTTCGAGTGCCTCTTGCTCCTCTTCTTTCTATGCCTCTTTTTCTCCCCCTTTTTGTCATCAATCATTTGAGAGAGCTGCATCCTCCTTGGAATTTAGCTGCTCCATCAGGTAGGAGGTGTTGGCAACTTCAAACTTGAGTTCCTGCTGGCCTAGCTCAAGTTGCACAGAGAAGAACTGCTTTAAGTCGTCAATCTTGTCAAAGAGGGCTTCGATCTGCTTTGTATTTGCCTTTTGAATTTGTAGGGCTTCAGCCTTTTGATCTTGGATGGCCTTCTGATAGATGTTATGTGACGCCCCCAAAATTAGGTATACATCACCCATCTTGAGTTGCCAGATACATGGTACAGAATTCAAATACAACTTAATAATACAAATGCCATGGTACAATACGACAAAACATAAACCGTGAGTTTGAATACAAATATTGTCTACTAGAGATTATACAAACTCAAAAGGAGTCCTCATTACAATTATTATCACACTATTTCACGTAATAGTGAGGACTACTAATGCACCATCTAGGACCATCACTCGTTTCTCCGACTAGTCCCAGCTACGTTCTCATTTCACGAAGAGAATAAATGAAAGAAAAGGTGAGCTCAACTAGCCCAAAGAAGAAATATTATGACTAAGATAATGCGAAATAATTTATCGTTAGCCTTCAACAAAGTTAAATTGATAAAATATAATAACTATCAAGTTTAACTGCACAATGGAACAAGTAATCCATTAGAAAGAGTCAAGTAGGAATAAAATCTACTATCTTCTATGATTTAAAAGGTTTTTCATCACTTTTATTCATTGGGACTCGACTTAATAAATAATCCACATCATCGAATCACCCCCGCACTACTACCAATGATATTCTTTAAGATCATGACCACGAATTATCCATGTACTACTGACTTAAGATAATCATGTTTTCATCAATCGGTCCCCGATCATGCCATAAAACAATTCATCTTTTGCACTACTACCAAAAGAGAATCCATAGCCATAATCATACCAAAAACTATCCATCAATGCACTACGGGCCAACGAGGACTTTTTCACATCATTTGTAACATTACGGTTATGATTATACCGAATAATCCCTGGTCATAATCATACCAAGTCCATCTATGCACTACAGGCCACAGATGACTTTCAACATAATATAAACATGAGGATGATGACAATGATATAAGAATTCAATAAAACAAGTGAATTAATTTATCTAGGAACTGATAACGTCCAAATTGTCAACATGATACTGCTTTGTAGAGTAAAATTCAAGAATTGTCAAAAGAATATTTCCATGAAAAGATATCGGATGAAGCCTTGAAATATCAAAGATATTCCACTAATTTCATGGGTATAGAAGTCAAAGTTTTAACCAACCGAGTATAATAAAGAATGGAATAACAAAAGAAATCACCACGCATGCGATGTAATAGCATGCAGGCGTGTTATTCCAATAGAATAATAAAGGATGGAACCAGTCCCACATAAACTCACGACATGGATATTCCGGCGAGAATAATAAATAATGGAATCGTCCCACCAGAACGCATGTACAGATAGGATATTCTACGTAATAATAAAGAACTAATATTGAAGAATGTCACCATGTATAGGGTAGCAGCAGATACTGAGTTATTCCAATGTAATAATAAATAATGGAATAATGTAAGTTTTCTTCATGAATACAAAAGAAATAATACCACTAACCGTAAAAGAAACCGAATATAAGAGTAGGAAAGTAGCGAATACTTTTCTATAGGTTCTCTTGTAATTCTCTCTCTAGAGTTTCGTTGAATTCAGTAAGAAATAATGAAGGAATGAGCTTATTTATAGGAAAATGGAATGAATAAGAATTAATTCATAAATGGTCTAGATTGATTTACTATTAAACTGAGACGGTCCATATTGGTTTACTATTAAAACTTAAAACAACTGGTCCATACTTGATTTACTATTAAAACTTTAAACCAACGATCCATATTGATTTACTTATTATAACTCCACCAAATGTCCCATATTGACTTACTATTATATCTTCAACCAACGCTCGAAAAATTAGCACATCTCCTCATAGAATAATATTGTACCCCGAATACTCGAATGCACAATACTAGAGTGAATAATAATCAGGGTGAATAAGAACTCATGAATAGTAACTTCGTGAATAGTAACTCGTGAATAATAACTCGTGAATAGTAATTTATGAATAGTAACTTGTGAATAGTAACTCATGAATAGTACTCCGACATGAAAAGTGTCCCGAATACCCGATTGAACAATATATCATATTATGCGGATGATACCAGTAACAATAATTGAATCAATAATATGAGAGATATGATGCAAAAGACAATTCATCAGAGCAATAATTGAGTATAAGCCGAGTGACTTCTCACGTAAGCATCAATAATCAATACCGTAGGTGTCATCTTTTAAGCAACCACGCCAGATTCTTGTACTTTTAACACCGGGTGTTTCAACAGTTAACGGTAAAACTTCCGCCGTTATTTTCATAAAGTATTTTTGTCGTTTTCTCAATCGGACAATAATTCTGTTGCGGGGTCCACCAATGATTAAACCATCGTACGGATATTCCCCGACAAAAAGAATATTCCCCGACCAATCGAATATTATATAACCTGTGACGCCCCCAAAATTAGGTATACATCACCCATCTTGGGTCGCCAGATACATGGTACAGAATTCAAATACAACTTACTAATACAACTGTTGTGCACAATACGACAAAACATAAACTGTGAGTTTGAATACAAATATTGTCTACTAGAGATTATACAAACTCAAAAGGAGTATTCATTACTATTATTATCACACTATTTCACAGAATAGTGAGGACTACTAATGCTATCCTCTGGACCATCACTCCATTCCCCGACTCGTCCCAGTTATATTCTCATTTCCTGAAGAGAACAGTGAAAGAAAGGGTGAGCTCAACTAGCCCAGTAAGAAATATTATGACTAAGATAATGCAGAATAAATTATCATTAGTCTTCAACAATGTTAAACTAATAAAATATAATAGACATCAAGTTTAACTTCAGTGGAACAAGCAATCCATTAAAAGAGTCAAGTAGAAAATAAAATCTACTATCTTTTATGATTTAAAAGGTTTTTCATCACTGTTATCGTTGAGACTCAGCTTAATAAATATTCCACATCATTGAATCACCCCTGCATTACGGCCAAGGATATTATTTAGTATCACGACCACAATTATCCATGCACTACGGGCCAAGAATATTTGTGTATTCATTAATGGTCATGATCATGCCAACAACTGTCCATTAATGCACTACGGGCCAATGAGGAATTTTACCACATCATTTGTAACATTACGGTCATGATTACAATCAATAATTCTCGGTCATAATCATACCAAGTCCATCTATGCACTACGCCACGTAGATGACTTTCAAAAAATATAAATATGAGGATGATGACAATGATATAAGAATTCAATTAAACAAGTTCAAGAATTAATTTATCCAGAACTAATAACGTCCAAATTGTCAACATAATCTTGCTTTGTAGAGTAAAATTCAAGAATGCTCGGAAGAATATTTCCATGAAAAGATCTTTGGATGAAGCGCAAATATCAAGAATATTCCACTAATTTCATGGAGTATAAAAGTCTAAACTTTAACCAACCGAGTATAATAGAGAATAGAATAATAACAAATCACCATACATGCGGTGCTTGGCATGAGCGGAGTTATTCCAATGTAATAATAATAACGAAACCGTGTCAAAGTAAATTCAGCACAAGCCGTGAAGTTCCAAATGAATAATAAAGAATGGAATAACAATGAAATCACCATGTATGCGGTGCTTAGATGTATAGTTATTCCAATGAGAATACTAATAAGGGCGAAATCATGTTCGGCGTAAAAGCGCACAAACGAGGATATTCTAATGAATAATAATAAAGATTTTAACCAGTCCCACGTAAAGAAACGCATGCATGGATATTCCAACAGAATAATAAAAAGATTTTAATCAGTCCCGCTAAAACGCATGCATGTGATATATTCCAATGTAATAATAAAGACGGAATAATAGAAGAATGTCACCAAGTATAGGGTGATCAGTATACTGAGTTATTCCAATGTAATAATAAGAAATGGAGTAACAACGAGTTATCTTCATGAATAAGAAAGAATAACACCCTTACCGTAAAAAACCTGAATATAAGAGTAGTTAAGTAGCGAAAAACTTTTCTTCTTTCTCTATATAATTTTCTCTCTACAGAGTTTCAATGAATTAAATAAGAAATAATGAAGGAATGAGCTTATTTATAGGAGAATGGAAGTGTACTGTTCATGAACGAAATAATTTTTCAAAATCATTTTCTTCCATCAACTACAATTAAGTCAAACCATTAACCAATAAGATTACAACACAAATTAAAATATAACACATATATATAAACACATGTTTTCATATTATATATATCAATATTATATATACACCACTTAATTTTTCTCCCCCATAACCAACATCAATCCCCCACCCACCCAATAATCAAATTTACTACACTCTTACACATCACTATCACACTACCACTTTTCCACCATTTTTCACTCACACACACATCACACACCCATCACTTTCACATCTCATTTTCTCCCACCATATACTCAATACACACATATACTTCCATACGTATACTCTTCCATTTCCAAAATCATTTTTTCAACACATATGGGCCCCACATGTGGCCTCCACATATGGGCCCCACCTTTAAATAATTTTCTACCGATTATTTTGAAAAATGGGTAAATAAAAATCCATAAAATAAGCAAACTTCATAAAAATCACCTTAATAATTTTAACAACATTTATCATCTTTATTACAATTCACAATATTAATCGACCAGGTCGTTCCCAGGAAAGAGGGGACTTTCCAATAAGGATTTCTCCCTATTGGCACGCAATTAGGTGACCAAACCTCTACTTGACAGAACTTCTCGACATCGTTAATATTGCAATAATAATATTAATAATTTTGTCGTCTCAATTATTAATTTTAACAATATATAAAAATATCGACATTAATTGAATCAAATAACGTGAGATACTATGCAACAATTACTATAGCAATAATTGAACAAAACTGAATGACTTCTCCCGTAAGCATCAATAATCAATACTGGTGTCTTACTTATGCAACCACGCGTATTCTTTACTTTTTACTAATGAGTAGTTCAATAGTATCAACGGTAAAACTTCTGCTGTTATTTTCATAAAAATATTTTTGTCATTTTCTTAATCCGACATAATTCTGTTGTGGGGTCCACCAATGATTCTTGTTTGTTATTTAATATTCCCTACTAAAATGAATATTCCCTGACCAATCGAATATAATATAACCACTTGCATACTTTGCAGAATTTATAAATACTACCCACAACTATAACATTATATCAAATTTATTCCATAATATTCAAAAATGATAATTATAGAAAATTCATCTTTATTTATAAAAGTTGGGGTCTTACAACTTCCCCCTTCTTAAGAAATTTTGCCCTCGAAATTAGGGTACGTACCTGGTATATCGAAGAGGTAAGGATACCTTGATTTCATTTCAGATTCTAACTCCCAGGTCATTTCCTCAACATCGTGCTTTCTCCACAAAACTTTGACTTGAGGTATAACCTTGGAGCGTAAAATATGTTCCTTCTTATCCAAGATTTGAACAGGTACCTCTTCATACGTTAAGTCTTCCACTATTTCGTCTGATTCTAACTCAATAATGTGGTTCGGATCTTTCACATATTTACGTAACATGGATACGTGAAAAACATTATGAACACGAGACATACTTGGCGGTAAGGCAAGTCTATAAAGGCTGATTCCTACTCGATCGAGGATTAAAAATGGGCCAATGAATCGAGGATTGAGCTTTCTTCTCTTTCCAAATCTCATAACTCCTTTCCATGGAGCAACACGTAATAACACATGATCTCCTATATCGAATTCCACGTCCTTTCGATGAAGATCAGCGGAACTCTTTTGTCGATCTTGTGAGGTTTTTATACATTGTCGGATCGTTTGAATCTTTTAAAGTAGTCATAATGCATACAACTCGGTCCCAACAACGTTGCTTCACCCACCTCATCCCAAAGACACCTTTGGAGAACGACACTTTCTTCCATACAACGCTTGAATGGAGCCATGCGAATACTTGCTTGATAAGCTGTTGTTGTAGGAAAACTCCACCAATGGTAAGATCTTGTCCCAACTTCCTTGAAGTCGAGGACACGAGTCTTAATAGATCTTCAAGAGTTTGAATTGTACTCTCCGTTGTCCGTCCGTCGATGATGATGATATCTTGAAGCTAAATCGTAAATCTGTGCCCATAGCTTTCTGCAAACTAACCCAAAATCGTGAAGTGAATCTTGGGTCTCGATCGAAACTATAGATACCGGCATACCATGCGATCTTACAATCTCGTTTATGTATGCATATCTGAGCAAGACGTTCAAGTGTATAAGTTTCTCGTGATCGGTAAGAAATGAAGCAGACTTGGTCAATCTATCAACAATGACCCAAATCGCATCTATGCCTTGAGAAACTTTGGGAAGACCGTGCTTGAAATCCATGGTAATGTGCTCCCACTTCCATTCCGGAATTTCAAGTGGTTGCAATGGACCTTTTGGTACTTGATGCTCACGCACGACTTCGTTGACACGTTAGACACCTTGAGATAAACAATGGCTTATCTCTCTCTTCATATTGCCCCACCAAAATGTATGTCAAAGATCATGATACATTTTGGTACTCCCATCGATGGATTACAAAGCGGTGTGTTATGCGCCTCCATCATGATTTTATACTTTAAATCGTGGTCGTTAGGAACAAAAAGTCAGAGTTGACTCGAAGTATTCCTTCTTCATCGATTCTTGCTTTCGTGAAAGCACCTTCTTGCACTTTCTTCCTCATACGCATCGACTCCAGTGCAGTAGCTTGACCAAGCTTTAACTTTATCAATTAAAGTCGATTTCTACTCGTATATTCGCCATCATCACATGGGTCCCTGGAGTCTTTAAATCTATCTCCATCCTTTGCAAGTCACACAAAATGGGCCTTTGTGTTGACAATATCGTACTAAATGCCGCGTATGATCTTACTACTCAATGCGTCAAATACCACGTTAAACTTTTTAGGATGGTATTGGATGGTATGATCGTAATCTTTCAGCAGTTCAAGCCAACGTCGTTGTTGCGTGTTGAGTTCCTTTTGAGTGAAGAAATATTTGAGGCTTTTATGATCCGTAAAGATCTCCACTTTCTCCCCATACAAGTAATGCCTCCAAATCTTTAGTCACGAAGACAACAAACTGCCAACTCTAGATCATGAGTAGGATAATTCCTCTAATATTCTTTAAGTTGTCGTGAGGCATAGGCTATGACTTTCCCACGTTACATGAGAACACATCCTAACCCTTTGCCTGAAGCATCACTTTGTAGATGACAAACCCTCCTAACCGGATGGTATTGTCGAGCGAGTCTTGAAATGAGTCTCCTCTTGAGTTCTTGAAAACTCTTCTCACATTCCTCGCTCCACACGAACTTTGTATCTTTCCGAGTCAATTTGAGTTAGTGGAGTAGCGATTCGAAAAACCCCTTCTACGAATCTCCGATAATAACCGGCTAAAGCCAAGAAAGCTACGTGCTTGATCATTGATTTAGGTTGCTCCCAACTTTGAATAGCTTCAATCTTTCTTTGGGTCAACAGATATTCCATGACTTGTTACCACGTGCCCAAGGAATGCTATTTCCTCGCCGTAACTTCGCGTTTTCTTCAACTTGGCATAAAGCTTATATTCATGAAGCTTTTGGAGTATCGACCTCAAGTGTTGCTCATGATCTTCACAACTTTTGGAATAAATAAGGATGTCATCAATAAAGACGACCACAAAGTGATCAAAATATTCCTTGAATACTCGGTTCATTATATCTATGAAGGCAGCAGGAGCATTAGTCAACCCAAAGGACATGACTAGGAATTCATAATGCCCGTACCGAGTTCTAAAAGCCGTCTTTGGAATGTCATCGGTTCTAATCTTCAATTGGTGATATCCGGAACGAAGATCAATCTTTGAAAAGAATTTGGCTCCTTGCAACTGGTCAAACATGTCATCAATACGTGGCAATGGGTACCTATTTTTGATGGCGACATGATTCAACTCCAGATAATCAATACAAAGTCGAATACTCCCATCTTTCTTCTTCACAAATAGAGCGAGGAGCACCCCAGGAGAAGTACTAGGACTGAATAAAGCCAATGTCTAACAATTCCTACAGTTGAGTCTTTAACTCCTGAAGTTCAATAGGAGCCATTCGATATGGGGCTTTAGAAATGGGTTTTGTACTGGGTTCAAGGTCGATAGAAAATTCAATTTCACGCTCTGGGGGTAGGACGGAAGTTCTTCGAGAATACGTCGGAAATTCATTAACAATAGAAATATCATTCAAAAGCCCGGCGTATTTTTGTTTAGATCCGTGACATGAGCTAAGAAAGCTTGACATCCGTTTTTCAATAAACGAATAGCTTTATGGATTGAGATGACAGTGATTGATTTTAATGGTTTGGTTGTTTGAATTCGTATAATAGGTCGATTAGGAATATGAAAGCTAATAACCTTACGAAAACAATTAATTTTTGCATGATGAGTATTTAACCAATCAATCCCTAGAATTACATCAAATGCAAGTATTTTTAATGCAATAAGATCGACAGGTAATGTGTGGGTACCAACTTGAACCAAACAAGACTTATAAACTGTGGATGTAATGAAGGTTTCTCCCAACGGAGTTTCCACAGATAAGTCAAAGTCTAATTTCTCCGGAGTCAAATTTAAGCGTTGAGCGCAAGTAGGAGAAATAAAAGAATGGGTAGAACCGGTATCAAATAAGGTATAGACTTATTTAGAGTTTATGATAAGTTTACCTGTGATGACCTCGTTCGGGTTCCTTGCTTTACGGGAGGTCACTACAAACGCTCTCCTTTGCACTTCTTGGCTTTGACTTTTTCCGGGGGATGGCCTTTGGTGCCTCCATCTTAGTGAACTTGCCTTCTTGGTGAGCGACAAAATTGGGCTAGGTGACCTTCTCTTCCACAATTATAACATGCTTTGGACGACATCGCTAAGTTTGGGTGATGTGTCCTCTCCTCCGCATTTGAAGCATATGATAGGTGGTCGTTCTCCTTCCTTAACAATGGGTCTTTGGTCTTTGACGTCTTTCCATCATTGTTGAATCTCCTCTTCTTGAAATGTCCATTTTTCTTGTCTTGGCCATGATTACCACCAAGTGGTTACCATTTACGGCATGTTGATTCCTCTCACGTTTGTTGTCGTAGTTTGATGATTGATACCACTTTGGTATTTTCATCTTTGCCACGTTGCTTTCCATTAGTTAACGTTGACTCGTTCTATCGCGCTCCAATAATCGAGCCCTATTTACAACATCCGAGTACAAACACGGTTTATGAGAAATAAGATATTGACGTATCTCCTGGTTTGAAACCTCTTAAAAACATTCGCGTCATTCGCTTCCTCATTATCGACCAAATGGGATGCTGATTCGGGATAACTCATGAAATTTAGCCTCGTATTGCGACACGGTCATATTATTTTGTTCCAATTTGATAAACTCGTGGCGCCCCCAAAATAGGTATATCTGACACCCATTCGGAGTCACCAAATACATGGTACGAGAAAGCAAACTACAACTTCAATAATACAATTATCGTGCAAAATACGACAACACATACCGTGAGTTTAAATACAAATATTGTCTTCAGCACAATATCCACACTCAAATAAGTCCTCATTACAATTATTCAAACACTATTTTACGTAAATAGTGAGGACTGCTAAAACATCTTTCTAGAACCATCACACTCAGTTACTCATTTAGTTCCCGCTATGTTCTCACCTCCCGAGAAAAATGGAACAAAAAGAAAAGGTGAGCTCAACTAGCCCGAAGAAAGAATATTATGACTAAGATAATATACAACAAATTATCGTTAGCCTTCAACAGGAAAAATCGATAAAATATAATAGACAACAAGTTTTAGATCAACAATCAATGAAATGAAGAATCCATTAGAAGAGTCAGTAGAGAATGAGTTCTACTATCTTCTAAGATTTAAAAGTATATCATCAATTTTATCCTCATAACAACAATCAATATACATCTTTAATCAATATTCATATTTGCACTACAAATCAAAGATATTCATTTGTATCACCAATTGGTCATGTTCATCTCAACACTGCTCATCTTCGCACTACGGGCAAAGATATTCATCGATTAATCATTCATCTCGCACTTCTGAGGCCAAAGATATTCATAATATCATCATTTAGGACTAAGGATGATGAAAAATATTTTAAAGAAAAGCGAATCCAAAGAGACAGAAGGACAAATAGTAAGGATTCGTATAACAGTTTATCCAAGATCAATAATACTCCATAATAACCAATTTTGAAGCAAAATTCAAGAATAAAGATCAAAACATAGATATAATCAAAGATAGTAACCATAATAGACATCTTAGACAAAAAAGAAAAAATTTTATTTTTCTATTGAATAGTGCAGTATCGTGAATAGTCTTAGTATATGTGAATAGTAACCCCGACACAAAAAGTTCCAAATTTGATAAAAAGTTCATACCAACATTTCGGTATAATGATATTGAAGAAAGTATCATTTTAAGAAGAATATAACACCTCTTACCTCAAAATATCGCATTTACGATCGGAATATCTAGTATAAAATTTGAAGGAAACTTGCAGCGATGAATAGAAACTCACAAAGTATCTAAATACTCACAAAATACACTCGATAATCTAGAGAGAGAAAGAGAAAGTTTATGTTTTACGGTGTGATTTTTAATTCTAACTTAGCCCTCTATTTATAAGAAATTTTTAGCGACTTGACCAACCTCCGATGGCTTTACTCTTTACTATTCTCACCCACCACATTTGAAATAAAATTTAGCACATTTTTTCACCAACCACAAGTGGGGCCCACCAATTCTAGAATTTTCTACCAAAATCATTTATAACCTAATTTTCGAATCAGTCACCTCTTAAAATGCATAACAAATTATACGCTCATTTTTAATGGTTCAAAATTTGTGGACATATACTCAACTTATATATGTATAACATATCCAAAAATTACAACGATCCAACGGTCGGATTAAATATTATAACTCACACAATAAAGCTGTAATAACACCGATTTGATCTTTTAATACCTCCAATCCGACAAAATACTGATAAAACACCTCAACATTAACTCCTTCATTTATAACCACATAAATAAACCCATCATTTATATCCACATCAAATAAATATTTCCTTATCATATAAATCAATAATTAATTATTCACAAATAATATTACAGAATCACAATTATGACAACCAGTAGTTCCTCGTGAAAGAGGGGCTTTACGATAAGGATTTCTCCTTCTTGGTGGCCAAGCAATTAAGTGACCAAACCTCTACTTGATGAACTTTCTAGACATTGCCAATAATGCTATCTAATAATATTATTCCAAATAATATGAATTATTGATCCGATAATGGAAAATATCATGCGTTGATAATTATTGAAACAACAATAATATAAAAAACGCAACAATTATTGAATCAATAAAATAAAATATTGAGCAGTAATTACAGTAACAATTATTGAGTAGTGCCTTTTTACGTAAGGATCAATAATTCAACAATATTTGTCAGCAATACCGGTAATGTTCTTGTGCAACCACACGTATTCACGTATTTTAACCACCGGGTATTCCAACAGCCTCTTAATTGGTAATAACTATCGCAAGTTATTTATAACAACCCAAACTTGTTGTTTTCTTTCACCCGATAATTATTCGTTATGGGGCCCCTGAATGATCGCTACCGTCGCATTTAATATTCCCAAACAACAAGAATATTCTACTGACCAAATGAATATTCCCACAACAATGATTATTTTATAACCACTTGCATATTTTACAAAATTTGCACATTTCACCCATAACCGAGAATTATATCAAATTAATACCTTATTATTCACAATAATAATTAGAGGAAATTCGATTTTATTTATAATAAGTTGGGGTCTTACAACCTCCCTCCTTATGAAATTTTGTCCTCGAAATTGACATACGCACGTACACAGTGTTTGAAAAAGTGAGGATACCTCGCTTTTATTTCTGATTCCAACTCCCAGGTCATTTCTTCAATAGCATGGTTTCTCCACAAAACCTTAACTTATTGTGACGCCCCCAAAATTAGGTATACATCACCCATCTTGGGTCGCCACTTACATGGTACGTAATTTAAATACAACTTACTAACATAAGCGTAAGTATACAATACGACATAAACCGTGAGTTTAAATACAAATATCGTCTACTAGATATTATACAAACTCAAAAAGGAGTCCTCATTACAATTATTATCGCACTATTTCACGAATAGTGAGGACTACTAATCTTATCTTCGTGACCATCACTGCTTTCCCCGACTCGTCCCAAATATATTCTCATTTCACGAAGAAAACGAAAAGAAAGGGTGAGCTCAACTAGCCCAAGAAGAAATATTATGACTAAGATAATGCGAATAAATTATCAATAGTCTTCAACAATGTTAAACCGATAAAATACAATAGACAACCAGTTTAAGCTGCGATGGAATATCTGATCCATTAAAAGAGTCAAGTAGAAAATAAAGTCTACTATCTTTTAGGTTTTAAAAGGTTTTCATCATCATTATTATAGTTGAGACTCGACTTTAATAAATATTCCACATCATCGAATCACCCCTCGCACTACTGACGAGGATATTCTTTAGTATCACGATCACAATTATTCACGCACTACGGGCCAAGAATAGTTGTGTATTCATTAATGGTCATGATCATGCCAACAACTCGTCCATCAATGCACTACTACCAATCGAGGACTTTTACCACATCATTTGTAACATTACGGTCGTGATTACAATCAATAATCCTCAGTCATAATCATACCAAGTCCATCCATGCTCTACAGGGCCACGATGACTTTTAAAAAAATATAAACATGAGGATGATGACAATGATATAAGAATTCAATAAAACAAGTTCAAGAATTATTTTATCCGAGAATTATTAACGTCCAAACTATCAACATGATCTTTGTTTTGTAGAGTAAAATTCAAGAATGATCGGAAGAATATTTTCATGAAAAGATCTTTGGATGAAACGCAAATATCAAGAATATTCCACTAATTTCATGGAGTATAGAAGTCAAAGTTTTAACCAATTTGGGGTATAATAAAGAATGGAATAACAAAAGAAATCACCATGCATGCGATAGAATCGCATTGCAGACGGAGTTATTCCAATGTAATAATAAATAACGGAACCGGTCGGTGAAATTCACACCGATAGGATGTTCCAACGTAATAATAAAGATGGAACCGGATCCGGTGTAAAACACACGATATAGGATATTCCAACAGAATGATAAAAACGGAACCGTCCCCGTGTAAAACACACGACGTGGATGTTCAACGGAATAATAATAAAGCGGAAACCAAGTCCGGTGTAAAACACACAGACGTGATGTTCCAACGTAATAATAGAAGAATGTCACCAAGTATAGGGTAAACCACGTATACGAGTTATTCCAATAGAATAATAAGCGATGGAATAACAATGATTCTCTTCATGAATAAGAAAGAATAACACCCTTACATTTGGTAGGAGATTGAATCTGCTATGACGATGTAGTAACAAAATACTCTTCTTCTTTCTCTTATTCTCTCTATAATTTCTCTCTCTATAGCTTGAATGAATTCATGAAAAATAATGAAGCCCTAGGCCTCTATTTATAGAAGATTTCTAGCTTAAGACTTTTCTTAGTGTGAAAAGCGCAACCTGCTCAGACGACTAATGATGTGAAAAGAAAAGAAAAGTGGTTTGACGCTCAGTAATGTGAAACGACAAGTGGTTCGGCGCTTTTAATGTGAAACGACAAGTGGTTTGACGTCTGGTAAAGGTAATTACTATTAACGAAGGTAAATACTATTGACGAAGGTAAATACTATTCATAAGGGTAATTACTATTGACGAAGGTAATTACTTATTATTGAAGGTAAATACTATTCACAAGGGTAATTACTATTGACCAAAGTAATTACTATTGACGAAGGTAAATACTATTGACGAAGAGACTCTTAGATGATGACATATGAGCCCCCATAAAATAATCAAACTTACCACAAATCATTTTTTTCATCAACACATACTTAATCTTTCAACAATTATTAATCATTTATAACTTGTCGTCTCAATTATTGATTTAATACTATAACATATTATACGGATGATCTTGTGACATGAATTGAATCAATAATATAAGAAGATATGATCAAAGAATTATCTTGTAGCAATAATTGAAAGCATAAATTTGAGTGACTTCTCTCGTAAGCATCAATAATCAATACCGTGTCTTCTTATGCAACCACGCCAGTATTCTTCGTACTTTTACCAATTTAGTTCAACAGTTTTAACGGTAACACCTCCGTAGTTATTTTTATAAAATATTTTTGTCGTTTTCTCGATCAAATAATAATTACATTAATGGGGTCCACCAATGATTGAGCCATTATGCGAATATTCCCTAACAAAAGAATATTCCCAGGCCAAACGAATATTTTATAACAACTTGCATACTTTGCAAAATTTATAAATATTACCCACAACTATAACATTATATCAAATTTATTCCATAATATTCAAAATAATATTTATAGAAAAATTCATCTTTATTTATAAAAGCTAGGGTCTTACACTTGTGGTATAACCTTGGTGCGTAGGACATGCTCTTTTCCTATCCAAGATCTTAACAGTACTTCTTCGTCGTTAAATCTTGACTATATATCGTCTGGTTCTAACGTTATAATATGGTTCGGTCTTTCACATATTTGAAGCATGGATATGTGAAAAACATTATGAACATGAGACATACTTGGAGGTAATGCGAGTCTATAGGCCACATTTCCTATTTGGTCAAGAATCTCAAATGGACCAACAAATCGTGGATTGAGCTTTCCTCTCTTTCCAAATCTTGTAACTACCTTCTATGGAGCAACACGTAACAATACATGATCTCCAATATTAAACTCCACGTCCTTTCTATGAAGATCAGCATAACTCTTTTGTCGATCTATTGAGGTTTGAATACGTTATCGAATCATTTGGATCTTTTCTGTAGTCATGCGTACTAATTCTGGTCCCAACAATGTTTTTCACCCACCTCGTCCCAGCATACTGGAGAATGAAATTTTCTTCCATACAATGTTTCAAATGGAGCCACACCTATACTTGCCTGATAACTGTTGTTGTAGGAGAATTCCACCAATGGTAGGTACTTATCCCAACTCCCTTTGAAATCTAGGACACAATATCTTAATAGATCTTCAAGAGTTTGAATAGTCCTCTCGATTGTCCGTCTGGTTTGAGGATGGTATCTTAATCCAATCGTAAATCCGTGCCCATAGCTTTACGTAAGCTAACCCAAAATCGTGAAGTGAATCTTGGGTCACGATCCGAAACTATGGATCTTGGCATGCCATGCGATCTCACAATCTCATTCACGTACATACTAGCAAGACGTTCAAGGGAATAAATCTCACGTATCGGCAAGAAATGGGCAGACTTGGTTAATCTATCAACAATAACCCAAATAACATCTATGCCTTGAGAAACTTTGGGAAGACACATAACGAAATCCATAGTAATGTGTTCCCACTTACATTTGAATCTCAAGTGGTTGTAATGGACCCTTTGGCACTTGATGCTCGGCTTTATCGTTGACAAGTTAAACACCTCGAGATAAACTCCGCGATCTCTCTCTTCATATTGTTCCACTAAAATGTATATACGAATATCATGATACATTTTGGTACTCCCGAGATGGATTGCAAATGGTGTGTTGTGTGCCTCCATCATGATTCTATGCTTCAAGTCGAGAATCATTAGGAACACAAAAAGTGGAGTTGAATCTAAGTATTCCTTCTTCATCGATTCTTTCTTACGGAATAGCACCTTCTTGCACTTTTTCTTCTTCATACGCATCGACTCCATGTCCAGTAGCTTGAAAGCAACTTTAACTTTATTGATTAAAGTTGGTTCTACTCAGTATATTCGCCATCATCATGTGGGTCCTGAGTCTTTAATTCTACCTCCATCCTTTGCAAGTCATACTGAGAATGGGCCTTTGCATTGACAATATCGCACTTTTCGTCTGCGCGTATGATCTTCTTACTCGATGTATCACTCTTACGTTAAGCTTTTCGGGATGATATTGAATAGTGTGATCGTAATCTTTCAATAGTTCAAGCCAGCGTCATTGCCGCGTGTTGAGTTCTTTTTTTGTGAAGAAATATTTGAGGCTTTTATGGTCCGTATAAATCTCCACTTTCTCCCCATACAAGTAGTGTCTCCAAGTTTTCAACGCGAATAATGATCGCGCTGAACTCTAGATCATGGTAGGATAATTCCTCTCATATTCTTTGAGTTGTCGTGAGGCATAAACTATGACTTTCCCATGTTGCATGAGAGCGCATCCTAACCCTTTGCACGAAGCATCACTTTGTATATAACAAATCCATCCGTGCCGGATGGTATTGCTGAGCAGTCTTAAAATGAGTCTCCTCTTGAGCTCTTGGAAACTCTTCTCGCATTCCTCGCTTCATATAAATTTTGTATCTTTAAAAGTCAATTTTGAGTTAGCGGAGTGGCGATTCGAGAAAATCCTTCCACAAATCTCCGATAATAACCAAATAAGCCCGAAAAGCTACGTACTTGATCACCGAACTTTGGTTGCTCCCAACTTTGTCTTTGCTTGATCTTTCTGGGTCAGCGAGATACTCCATGTTTTGACACCACGTGCCCAAGGAATGCTACTTCCTCGAGCGAAACTCACATTTCTTGACTTGGCATAAAGCTTGTTTTCACGAAGCCTTTCAAGTATCGACTTCAAATGGTGCTCATGATCTTCACGGCTTTTGGAATAGATGAGGATGTCATCAATAAAGACAACAACAAACCGATCCAAATATTCTTTGAATACACGGTTCATCATATCCATGAAAGCGGCGGGAGCATTAGTCGATCAAAAGACATGACTAAGAATTCATAATGCCGTCTGGGAGTTACGAAGGCGATCTTTGGAATATCCTCGGTTTTAATCTTGGTGATGATATCTGAAATGAAGATCGATCTTTGAAAAGAAATGTGCTCCTTGCAGTTGGTCGAATAGGTCATCAATGCGAGGTGGTGGATACCTATTCTTGATGGTGACATGGTTTAATTCTCGGTAGTCAATACAAAATCGCATACTCCGTCTTTCTTCTTTCTGAATAAAACAGGAGCACCCCGAGGAGATGTACTTGGGGCCGAATGAAACCTATGTCTAACAATTCTGTAGTTAGACTTTTAACTCCACGAAGTTCAATAGGAGTCATTCGATATGGGGTTTTAGAAATGGGTTTTGTACCTGCTCGAGGTCGATAAAGAATTCAACATCACGTTACGGGGTAGGCCAGGAAGTTCTTGAAATACATCGGAAATTCTCTCTAACAATGAAATATTATTCAAATCGACTTGTCTTTGTTCAAATCCATAACACGGGCTAAGAAAGCTTGACATCCGTTTTTCAATAAGCGAATAGCTTTATGGCTTGATATGATAGTGATTGATTTTAGAGGTTTAGTTGTTTGAATTAATATGATAGGTTGGTTAGGAATATGAAAACTAACACCTTACTAAAACAATCAATTTTGGCATGATGGTGGTTAACCAATCAATTCCAAAATCACATCAAAAGCAAGTATCTTTAAAGAGATAAGATCAATAGGTAATGTGATAGTGCTGACTTGGATCATGCAAGATTTATAAGCGTGGATGTAACAAAGTTTCACCCAATGGAGTCTCCACTGATAAATCAAAGTCTAATTTCTCCGGAGTCAAGTTTAAACATTGAGCACAAGCAGGAGAGATAAAAGAATGGGTAGAACCGGTATCTAGTAAGGTATAAACCTATGTCTAACAATTCCGGTATCTAGTAAGGTATCCTCGCGTTTTGGCCAGTCATGACAAACGCTCTTCCAGGAACCGCTGATTTTGACTTATCCGGGACAGCCCTTGGAGTTACCATCCCTGTTGAACTTGGTTTTGCTATAGAACAATCCCGAGCTATGTGGTCTTCCTTTCCACAGTTGTAACATACCTTGGATTGTTGTGGACAGTTTGGGCTAATATGTCCCTCTTTCCCGCATTTGTAATGTAAGACCCCGAAATTTTTAAATAAAAAGGAATTTCCTTTATTTATTATTTTGAAATAGTAAGGGTTGATTTGATTAATGTGGATAGTTAAGGGTTAAATCATGAAATATTTCAAAATAAGCAAGTGGTTATAAAATATTCATTATTGTCGGGAATATTAGTTTGGTGGTGGAATATTAAATGCTTTGTCGGGAATATTAAATGCGACAGTAGCGACCGTGTATGGGCCCATATGCTGAAAGCGATTGGATGAAGAAAGCGACAAATATAAGTTGTTTTTAAATAACGGCGTAGTTATTCTTGCAGATTATCTTTGTTGGAATACGGGTGGTTAAAATACACTAATCTGGCGTTGTTGAGCGATTGCTGCGGTATTGCACCAATTATTGATTCTTACGTGAAGAGCCTTTTCGATAATGATTACGATAATTCTTTATTCGATATTTTATTGAGTTAATAATTCTTTGCGTTGATATTTTATATTCTTTGTTGTTTGATAATTGTCATTACTGCGATATTTTTCATTATCGAAGCGATAATTCATATTATCTGAATAATATTATTAGATAACATTATGGGCAATGTCTAGAAAGTTACATACAGGAGAGGTTTGAGTCATCTAATTGCGCAGATGAAGAAGAAATTCTTATTGGAAAGCCCTCTTTTCACAGGAAGCTGCACGGTTGTCGATATTGTGATTACGTAATATTATTTGTGAATAATTAATTATTGATTTATATGATGAGAAAAATATTGATTTTATGTGGATATAGATGGAAAAAATTTTTAAAATGACAATTGTTGAAAATTAATATTTTATCTTTTACGATAAAATAATTCGTTTAAATATATTATTTTGATAATATATTAACGGTGATATTTTTACAATGAATGTGGGATATATGAGTATATGAGGAGGAAGAGTATTTTGTGGCATTAAATGTTTAAAACATGTTAAACATGTCGGTGGACCCCATTTATTGGTGAAATTTGATTATAGCACATAAAATCGCCGTTTGTGGATTTGGTCAATTTCTATTTGGAATTTGAAAAAACTTTCTTCTGCAAAGTTGTAGAAATTGAAATTCCTATAAAAACTCATGAGATTCGAATTTTCTGATGAAAGGGCTATTTATTATGAATTATTGAAGTTAGAAGCTCAAAATAATTGATTTTTGGGAGTTTAAATTATTTTTGTTAAGAAAAACGTTTTTTGTATTTTTTTGGACATCATTAACATGTGTGGCTGGTGTTTTGACCAAGGTGGTGGGCTAAGGAAAATTTGTATAATTATATTAATATTATATTAAATTTTACCTTTTGTGTTCTAGCGATTTCTATAAATAGGGTCTTGGGTTAGAATTAAATCATCACACGAAGCGAAGTTTTCTCTCTATTTCTCTCGATATTTTGGCGTATTCTTGTGAGTATTTTGAGTATACTTTGAGTATTGATATCTGGTGCAAGTTCATTCATATGCGTTATTCGATTCAAATCTTCTTTCTCTTGAGGTAAGGGATATTATTTTTTTTTCGTAATGATATTATTTCTTGATATCATTATCTTTGAAATATTGATCTGAAGTTTTTATCAAATTTGGAACTTTTTCATATGGGGTTACTATTCATGGAGTTCTTATTCATGAGTTCTTATTCATGAGAGTTCTTATTCACGATTCTTATTCACGAGTTCTTATTCACGATCTTATTATTAATGAAAGCGTGAAGATGTTTTTGTGGAATTTCTATCTTTTGGTGTCGAGTTACTATTCACATATATCTGGCCTTTATTCACGTATCTGACCTTATTCACGTATCTGACCTTTATTCATAGAAAAAATAAAATTTCTTCTTTTTGTCCAAAATATCTATTACGGATCTTAGCTTTGATTGTATCCATGTGTTTTGATCATTCTTGAATTTTACACCACTATGATTATTTTTGAGGTATTTTTGGGCGTGGATAAAACCAAGTCACGAATCCTTAATCCTTAATCCTTGTCATTTTGTTTCCTTTGGATTCGTTTCTTTAAAAAAAATTTTTTCATCATCCTCGGTCTTAAATGATGATATTATGGAATATCTTTGGCTGTAGTGCAAAGATGAATGATTTCTTAAGAATATCTTTGGCTTTGTGGTGCAAAGATGAATGATTTCTGAAGAATATCTTTGGCTGTAGTGCAAAGATGAGCAGTGTTTAAATGAACATGACCAGTGATGAATATCTTTGGCACATAGTGCAAAGATGAATATTTGATTCGGATGTATATTGATTGATGTTCTGAGGGGATAAAAGATGAGCGATGAACTTTTAAATTCATACATAGAAGATAGTAGTTTGCATTCTCTACTTAACTCTTACAATGAATTATTATTTCATTGCGAATATTGATTTAAAATTTGTTGTCTATTGTATTACATTATATTTTTTCTGTTGAAGACTAACGATAATTTGTTGTATATTATCTTAGTCATAATATTCTTCTTGAGCTAGTTGAGCTCACCCTTTTCCTTTTGTTCCATTTTTTTCTCGGGAGGCGAGAATATAGCGAAATGCAGTCGGGTATGGAATGAAGGTTTTAGAAAAGGATTGTTTAGTAGTCCTCACCATTTTGTAAATTAATGTATCGATAAATGTGATGAGGATTTATTTGAGTATAGATATTATGCAGAAGATAATATTTGTATTCAAACTCACAGTTTCTTGTTGTAATAATAAAGTTGTAGTTGTTTACATACCGTATATTGACAACTCGGAATAGGTGATGTATACTATTTTGGGGGCGTCGCGGTTAGTATCGAGCTTAGGGATATGATCTCTGGCGGAGATCGGGGAATAGAACTAGGAGGGAGGCAGGTAAATCCTTGTTGGTGTGTCTACTAAGCTTATTTGTTAGTTGAGTCGATTATATAGGGATATTATGTGATATATTGATTTCCTTAATTAACCCTTGTTTTATGGCGATATTTGAGAATGTCGTGAGAATATTAACGATGGAGTAAATGAGGCCGTGGAGATGCTGTCTTTACCAGCGAGGAGAGCGTCAACAGTGTGTGGCAATGTACCTCTGTGTGAACAACACCATGGAGCGAGATGATGAGCGAGGGGATGTTTAGAAGTTTTTTGCGATTCATGCAAAAATCGAGACGAGGAGACTTCGTGTTCAAAATCTGAGGAGAAATGATAGCAATTCACGAGTTATCCTGATGACGATTCGAAGTTTGGGACCACGAATTTAAGGAAAGCGGATCCGATCATGGCGGAAACATGGGTTAAACAAATTACCAAGATATTCGATGTCTTGGGATGCGGAGAAACGAAGGTTCCATTCGCCACCTTTATGTTAAAATGGCGAAGCGGAATTCTTGGTGGGAGTGCATGAAGCGTACCCATCCGGTACTTTTCGGCGTATCGTGGGAGAGAGCATTTGAAAATTATTTAATGACAAATACTTTCACGAAAGTGTTAAATCGTATGAAGGAAGTGGAGTTCATCGATTGGAACAAAACAACATGGCGGTGTCTCGATGCGAGGCAAAGTTTGCGAGTTATCGGTTTTGCACCTCATTTGGTGGAGAATGAGGAGCGTTATGGCGGATGTTTTCTTAGAGGTTTGAAACCGGCGTCGTCGATATCTCATTTCTCATAAACTTTCTCTCTGACCGGATGTTGTAAGCGAGGCTCGATTATTAGGCGAGATACTTGAAATGCAGTCGGTGAGGACCCTGACGAGGATCGTGTCGAGATAGCGATCAGCGAATAATGATAACTGCGGAGAAAAGCAGAGCGGACGAAATGGTAACCACTCTGGTGTGTAATCATAGCCATGAAAATAGAAGAAGCGAGTCGGAGAGAGATTTTAAAAAGAGGAGATTTAACAACGACCGTATGAAGAGCAGCGGTCTTGCGCGACAGCCCGGTTCTAAGGGAGGAAAACGACCACCGATCGTATCTTTACAAATCTGGGAAAAGAGGACATATCGGTCAAGCGCCCTGCAGCAGATTCAAGGTATGCTATAGTTGTGGAAAGGAAGGACATATCGCTCGAGATTATGCTGATGGCGAAACCTAGTTCGGTGAGGGCGGTGACTCGAAAAACATCCCGAAAAAATCAAAATCAGCGATTAGGGAAGAAGCGTTTGTTGTGGTTGAGTCATAATCGAGAACCCAAGCGAGGTGATCACGGGTAAGCTATTTATAAATTCTTGCGAAGTTTATACCTTACTTGATCTGGGTGCTACCCATTCATTTATCTCTCTGCGTTGCTCAGCGTTTAAACTTGACTCGGAGAAATTAGACTTTGACTGTCTGTGGAAACTCAGTTAGGAGAAACTTTCATCACATCCACATTTTTATAAATCTTGTTTGATTCAAGTTGGCACCATTACCTTACACATTGACCTTATCTCTTTAAAGATACTTGCTTTTGATGTGATTTTAGGGATTGATTGGTTAGCTACTCATCATTACCAAAATTGATTGTTTTAAATAAGGTTGTTAGTTTTCATATTCTAACCAACTGTTGTTGCAATTCAAACAACTAAACCATTAAAATCAATCAACATCATATCTAATCATAAAGCTATTAGTTTATTAAAAAGCGGATGTCAAGCTTTCTTAGCCCGTATTATGGATTTGAATAAAGACACGTCAAATTTGAATAATATTCTGTTGTTATTGACTTTCTGGCGTATTTCTGAAGAACTTCGATCTACCCCGAGCGTGAAGTTGAATTCTTTATTGATCTTGAACTGATACAAGCCCATTTCTAAAACCCCATATCGAATGGCTCTATTGAACTTGAGGAGTTAAAGGTCCAACTACGAGAATTGTTGGACATCCGGTTTCATTAAATCTAGTACATCTCCTTGGGGTGCTCTGTTTTTATTTGTAAAGAAGAAAGGCGGGAGTATGCGACTTTGTATTGACTATCGGGGAATTGAACCATGTCACCATCAAGAATAGGTATCCTCTACCTCGTATTGATGACTTGTTTGACCGATTCTGAGGGCACAATTCTTTTCAAAAATCGATCTTAGATTACGGATATCATCAATTTGAAGATTAAGCGAGGATATTCAAAAGCGCCTTGAACTTCGGTATGGGCATTATGAATTCTTAGTCGTGTCTTTCGGACTAACTAATGCTCTGCGACTTTCATGGATATGATGAGCAAGAGTATTCAGGAATATTTGGATCGATTCGTTGTTGTCTTTATTGATGACATCCTCATATATTCAAAAGCGTGAAGATCATGAGCACCATTTGAAAATTTGGTACTCGAAAACTTCGTGAAAACCAACTATATGCCAAATTGAAGAAATGTGAGTTACGCTTGAGGAAGTAGCATTCCTTGGGCACGTGGTGTCGAAACATGGAGTATCTGTTGATCCGTGAAGATTGAAGCAATCTGAAGTTAGGAAGCAGCAAAGTCGGTGGCGAAATCGTAGTTTTTTGGGCTTAAATTTGGTTATTATCGGAGATTAGTGGAAGGGTTTCTCGAATCGCTACTCCATTAACTTCATAACTTCGGAAGGATACAAAATTCGTTTGGAGCGAAGAATCGAGAAAAGCTTCGAAGAGCTTAAGAGGAGACTTATTTGACATTTTTTTACAATACCATCTGGTTGGGATGGATTTGTTATCTCTGATGATGCTTGAGCAAAGGGTTAGGATGTGTTCTCATGTAGCGTGTGGGAAAGTCATAGCCTATGCCTCGCGACAACTTAAAAAGTATGAGAGGAATTATCCTACTTTCGTGATCTAGAGTTAGCGGCCCGATCGTTTCAGCTTTAAAAATATGGAGCCTTATCTATATGGGAGAAAGTGGAGATATATTCGGACCATAAAAGCCTTAAATATTTCTTCACTCAAAAGAACTCGACATGCTGGCGTGACGTTGGCTCGAGCTATTGAAGACTACGACCACACTATTCATACCATCTGGTAAAAGCGAGCGTGGTAGGCGCGTTGAGTAGAAGATCATATGTGGGAGCGAGTGCGATGATGTCAAGTATCGCGTAGAGCCCAACTTTAATAGAAAAAGTTAAGGTTGCTCGAGCCACCGGCCGGGCGATCGTCGTATGAAGAAGAAAGTACAAAGGAGCTATTAGGGCGAGAATTGATGAAGAAGGAATACTTGAGTCCACTCTGACTTTGTGTTCTAACGACTACGATTTGAAGTACAAGATTATGATGGAGGCACCTGATCGCCATTTGCAATCCATCCTGGAAGTACTAAAATGTATCGTGATCTTGACATACATTTTGGTGGAACAATATGAAGAGAGAGAGATTGCAAAGTTTATCTCGATGTGTTTAACTTGCCCGAGCGTGTAAAAGGCGGAGCATCTTGTACCTAAGGGTCCGTTGCAACCACTTGAGATTCCGGAATGGAAGTGGGAACACATTACTATGGATTTAGATTCTGGGTCTTCCTACGGTTTCTCAAGGCATCAATCTTATTTGGGTTATTGTTGATAGATTAACCAAGTCTGCTCATTTCTTGCCGTCTGGGAGACTTATTCCTTGAGCGTCTTCTTTGGTATATACGTGAATGAGATTGTGAGGTTGCGTGGCATGCTGTATCCATAGTTTGGGATCGTGACCCAAGATTCACTTCAAGATTTTGGGTTAGCTTGCAAAAAAAGCTATGAGCGCAGTTTGCGATTTAGTTGACATACCATCCCCAAGCGGACGGACAATCGGAGAGGACTATTCAAACTCTTGAAGATTTATTAAGACTACATGTCCTGAACTTCAAGGGTAGTTGGGATAAGTATTTACCATTGGTGGAATTCTCCTACAACAACGATTATCGAGGCAAGTATAGGTGTGGCTCCATTTGAAGCATTATATGGGCCGAAAATGTGGTTCTCGATATGTTGGGATGAGGTGGGTGAAGCAACATTGTTGGGACTGAGAGTTAAATGCGTATATGACTCTGAAAAAGATCCAAATGATTCGACAACGTATACAAACTGGCACAAGATCGACAAAAGAGTTATCGCGGATCTTCATCGAAAGGGCGTGGAATTTAATGTAGGGGATCATGTATTGTTGCGAGTTGCTCCGTGGAAGGAGTTACAAGATTTGGGAAGAGAGAAAGCTCGATCCACGATTTATTGGTCCATTTCAAATTCTTGACCAAGTAGGAAATGTAGCTATAGACTTGCGTTACCTCAAGAGTATGTCTCGTGTTCATAATGTGTTTCACATATCATGTACTTAAGTAAATATGTGAAAGACCCGAACCACGTTATTGAGTTAGAACAGGACGAGATAGCGAAGACTTAACGTGTGAGGAGGTACTGTCGAGATCTTGGATAGGAAGGAGCATGTCCTACTGCATGAAAATTCATACCACAAGTTAAAGTTTTGTGGAGGAATCATGCTTATAGAGAAATGACACAGGAATTGGAAAGCGAAAATGAAAGCGAGGTATCCTCACCTTTTGAAACACCAGTGCGTAAAAATCGATTTAGAGGCGAAATTTCATAAGGAGGGAGGTTGTAAGACCAAAATTTTTAAAATAAAAGGAATTTCCTTTATTTATTATTTTGAAATAGTAAGGGTTGATTTGATTAATGTGGATAGTTAAGGGTTAAATCATGAAAATATTTGAAAATAAGCAGTGGTTATAAAATATTCATTATCGTCGGGGAATATTAGTTTGGTGGTGGAATATTAAATCTTTATCGGGGAATATTAAATGCGGCGAAGCCTTGACCGTGTGTGGGCCCCATGTGAGCGATTGGATGAAAAAGCGACAAATATAAGTTGTTTTTAAATAGCAGGCGTAGTTATTCTTAGATTATCTTTGTTGGAATACCGGTGGTTAAAATACACTAATCTGGCGTTGTTGAAACGGTTACTTGCGGTATTGCACCAATTATTGATTCTTACGTGAAGAAGCCTTTTCGATAATGATTCTGATAATTCTTTATTCGATTATTTTATTGAGTTAATAATTCTTTGCGTTGATATTTTATATTCTTTGTTGTTTGATAATTGTCATTCTGCGGTATTTTTCATTATCGAAGCAATAATTCATATTATCTGAATAATATTATTAGATAACATTATTGGCAATGTCTAGAAAGTTACATCTAAGGAGAGGTTTGGTCATCTAATTGCGGCATGAGATGAAGAAATTCTTATTGGAAAGCCCCTCTTTCTGAGCTGCACGGTTGTCGATATTGTGATTACGTAATATTATTTGTGAATAATTAATTATTGATTTATATGATGAGAAAATATTGATTTTATGTGGATATAGATGGAAAAATTTTTAAAATGACAATTGTTGAAAATTAATATTTTATCTTTTACGATAAAATAATTCGTTTAAATATATTATTTTAATAATATATTAACGGTGATATTTTACAATGAATGTGGGATATATGAGTATCTGAGGAGGAAGAGTATTTTTGTGGCATTAAATGTTTAAAACATGTTAAACATGTCGGTGGACCCCATTTATTGGTGAAATTTGATTATAGCACAATAAAATCATGGTTTGTGGATTTGGTCAATTTCTATTTGGAATTTGAAAAAACTTTCTTCTGCAAAGTTGTAGAAATTGAAATTCCTATAAAAACTCATGAGATTCGAATTTTTCTGATGAAAGGGCTATTTATTATGAATTATTGAAGTTAGAAGCTCAAAATAATTGATTTTGGGAGTTTAAATTATTTTTTTTAAGAAAAACGTTTTTGTATTTTTTGGACATCATTAACATGTGTGGCTGGTGTTTTGACCAAAAAGGTGGGCTAAGGAAAATTTGTATAATTATATTAATATTATATTAAATTTTACTTTTTTGGTGTTCTAGCGATTTCTATAAATAGGGTCTTGGGGTTAGAATTGAAAATCACACGAGAAGCTGAAGTTTTCTCTCTATTTCTCTCTCGATATTTTGGCGTATTCTTGTGAGTATTTTGAGTATACTTTGAGTATTGATATCTGGTGCAAGTTCATTCAAATATTATTCGGTCAAATCTTATCTTTCTCTCTTCGAGGTAAGGGATATTATTTTTTTCGTAATGATATTATTTCTTGATATCATTATCTTTGAAATATTGATCTGAAGTTTTATCAAATTTGGAACTTTTTCATGTCGAGGTTTCTTATTCATGAGTTCTTATTCATGGGTTCTTATTCATGAGTTCTTATTCACGATTCTTATTCACGAGATTCTTATTCACGAGTCTTATTAATGAAGCGTGAAGATGTTTTTGTGGAATTTCTATCTTTTGGTGTCGAGTTACTATTCACATATCTGGCCTTTATTCACGTATCTGACACTATTCACGTATCTGGCACTATTCATAGAAAAATAAAATTTCTTCTTTTGTCCAAAATATCTATTACGGATCTTAGCTACGATTGTATCCATGTTTTGATCATTCTTGAATTTTACACCACTATGATTATTTTTGAGGTATTTTTGGGCGTGGATAAAACCAAAGTCTGAATCCTTAATCCTTAATCCTTGTCATTTTGTTTCCTTTGGATTCGTTTCTTTAAAAAAAATTTTTCATCATCCTCGATCTTAAATGATGATATTATGGAATATCTTTGGCTTTGTAGTGCAAAAGATGAATGATTTCTTAAGAATATCTTTGGCACATGTAGTGCAAAGATGAATGATTTCTGAAGAATATCTTTGGCACATAGTCAAAGATGAGCAGTGTTTAAATGAACATGACCAATGATGAATATCTTTTTGCACATAGTGCAAAGATGAATATTTGATTCGAGATGTATATTGATTGATGTTACGGGGATAAAAGATGAGCGATGAACTTTTAAATTCATACATAGAAGATAGTAGTTTGCATTCTCTACTTAACTCTTTAATGAATTATTATTTCATTGCGAATATTGATTTAAAATTTGTTGTCTATTGTATTACATTATATTTTTTCCTGTTGAAGACTAACGATAATTTGTTGTATATTATCTTGAGTCATAATATTCTTCTTGAGCTAGTTGAGCTCACCCTTTTCCTTTTTGTTCCATTTTTTTCTCGGGAGGCGAGAATATAAGCGAGTGCAGTCGGGGTATGGAATGAAGGTTTTAGAAAGGATTGTTTAGTAGTCCTCACCATTTTGTAAATTAATGTATCGATAAATGTGATGAGGATTTATTTGAGTATAGATATTATGCAGAAGATAATATTTGTATTCAAACTCACAGTTTCTTGTTGTAATAATAAAGTTGTAGTTGTTTACGTACCATGTTGACAACTCGGGAATAGGTGATGTATATATTTATTTCGTCCCCTAGAATTTATTGTTGGTCTTTGGTCTTCCTTTGATGTCTTCCATCGTTGTTGAATCTCCTCTTTTGAAATTTCCACTTGACTCACCTCTCCTATATCGTACTTGACCACACAGAGTGAGTTCTGCAATTGTTAAGTATTTTCCCTCCTCGTTGGTTATCATCGCTCGCCGATAATTCTTTATAGCATTGTTATGACATTTCCACCATTATCTCGTTTCAATAATTGAGCCTTCTTGTCGAATATAAAGAAAATTTATGAGATATAAATATTAGAGATCTAAGACTTTAAAAACATCCTTGTCATTCGTTCCTCATTTTTCGACAAATGAGGTGCCCATCATTCATCATTTGCCTTCTTTGGGACAACGTGAGTCGTGTTGTTTTGTTCGAGATAAACTCCACCTCCTTATATAGCCGAATATTTTCGTTAAAGTACTTGTCATTAAATAGTTTTGAAATGTTTCCCGAAGACATCTTTGAGTGGTGTGGTAGAGAATTCAAAGGTTGTTCCATGAGAATATAAAGGTGGCGAATGGAACACTTTCTCATTCCCAAGACATCGAATATCTTGGTAATTTGCAAAGATCGGATTCGGCTTTCCCTTAAATTACGGTGGTCTGACTCTTTGAATCTTGCATTTGTGAAAACAAGGAGTTTAATTAAACAAAAAATGCAAAAAACTAACATCCATCATTCATCATTTGTTAATATCCCTTCTATTAACTAAAGGTTGTTCCACCGATTATTAACGTTAACAAATAAAAACAAGGGTTAATTAAACAAATTAACATATCACATAATATCCTATATTATGACCAACAAATAAGCTTAGATAGGACACCTTTATGAAGGATTTACTCATCTCTCCCCTCCTAGTTCTATTCCCGATCTCCACCGGAGACCATATCCTAAGCTCGATACCAACCGTGGCGCCCCAAAATAGGTATACAATGTGGCGCCCCAAAATAGGTATACATCACCTATTCTCGAGTTGTCAATACATGGTATGTAAAACAACTACAACTTTATTATTACAACAAGAAAAGCGTGAGTTTGAATACAAATATTATCTTCTGACAATATCTATACTCAAATAAATCCTCATCACATTTATTGATACATTATTTTACAAAATGGTGAGGACTACTAAACAATCCTTTCTAAAACCTTCATTCCATACCCCGACTAAATGCATTCTCGCCTCACGAGAAGAAAATGGAACAAAAGGAAAAGGGTGAGCTCAACTAGCCCAAAGAAAGAATATTATGACTAAGATAATATACAACAAATTACCGTTAGTCTTCAACAGGAAAAATCTAATAGAATACAATAGACAACAAATTTTAAATCAATATTTGCAGTGAAATAATAATTCATTAGAAGAGTTAAGTAGAGAATGCAAACTACTATCTTACATGTATGAATTTAAAAGTTCATCGCTCATCTTTTATCCCCAGTAACATCAATCAATATACATCCGAATCAAATATTCATCTTTGCACTACAAAAAGATAAGATATTCATCACTTAGTCATGTTCATCTAAACACTGCTCATCTTTGCACTACTGACCCAAAGATATTCTTCAGAATCATTCATCTTTGCACTACAGCCAAAGATATTCAATAATATCATCATTTAAGACGAGGATGATGAAAATATATTTTTAAAAAACGAATCCAAAGAAAACAAAATGACAAGGATTAAGGATTAAGGATTCGTACTTTGTTTTATCCATGTTCAAAAATACCTCAAAATAATCATAGTGGTGTAAAATTCAAGAATGATCAAAACATGGATACAATCAAAGCTAGTATCCGTAATAGATATTTTGGACAAAAAGAAGAAATTTTATTTTTGGTGAATAGTGTCAGATATCGTGAATAGTGCCAGATACGTGAATAAGTAACTCTCACACCAAAAGATAGAAATTCCATAAAAAACATCTTCACGCTTACGACATAATAGTACTTCGTGAATAAGAACTCATGAATAGTAACTCGTGAATAAGAACTCATGAATAGTAACCCCACATGAAAAAGTTCTAAATTTGATAAAAAGTTCCAACCAATATTTCAAAGATAATGATATTGAAGAAATAATATCATTTGAGAAGAAAATAACATCCCTTACCTCGAAAGATTAAGACTTCTAATTGGAATAACCTGGGTAAGTCTTTGAAGGAACTTGCACCGCCTAACAATACTCAAAGTATACTCACAAGAATACGCTCAATATATCGAGAGAGAAATAGAGAAAACTTGGGTTTACGGTGTGTTTTTCAATTCTAACCTAAGCACCCTATTTATAGAAAATGCTTAGAACACCAAAAGTAGAAAATTGAATATAATATTAATATAATTTTCACATTTTCTTTAGCCCACCTTAGACAACTGATCTCAGCCCATTTGAATCACATGTGAGGCCAACTTAGTTGCAAAAAACGTTTTTCTCAAAATAATTAACTAAAACTCCCAAAATTAATTATTTGAACTTCTAACTTCAATAATTCATAATAAATAGCCCTTTCATCAGAAAATTCAATCTCATGGTTTTATAGGAAATTCAATTCTCTACAACTTTACAGAAGAAAGTTTTTCCAAATTCCAAATAGAAATTGACCGAAATCCACAAACCAAGCGATTTTACGTGCTATAATCAAATTTCTACTATTGATAATTGTGTCCACCAACACACAAAACATGTGTTAAACATTTAATGCCACAAAATACTCTTTCTCCTCATATACTCATATATCCCACATTCATTGTAAAACTATCATCGTTAATATATTATTAAAATAATATATTTAAATGAATTATTTTATCGTAAAAAATAAAATATTAATTTTCAACAATTGTCACATTAAAAATTTCTCCATCTATATCCTCATAAAATCAATATTTTCCTCATCATATAAATCAATAATTAATTATTCATAAATAATATTACAGAATCACATTATTGACAACCGTGCAGCCTCAGATGATAGGGGCTTTCCAATAAGGATCTCTCTCATCTTGGCGCACAATTAGATGACCAAACCTCTCCTTAGGCGTAACTTTCTAGACATTGTCAATAATGTTATCTAATATTATTCGGATAATATGAATTATTGTCTGATAATGGAAAATACGGTAATGACAATTATCAAACAATGATGAATATAAAATATCAACGTAGCAATTATTGAATCAATAAAATAAAATATCGAATAAGAATTACTCGTAACCATTATTGAGTAGTGCCTTCAATAATTGGTGCAATACTGTGCCATCTTGTGCAACAACGCCAGACATGTGTTTTAACCAACGGGTATTCCAACAATGTTAATTGGTAACAACTACTGCCAAGTTATTTTTAAACAACTTATATTTGTCGTTTTCTTCATCCAATCGCTTTCACATTATGGGGCCCATACATGGTCGCTACTGGCATTTCATTTAATATTCCCCGACAAAGATTTAATATTCCACGACCAAACGAATATTCCCCGACAACAATGAATATTTTTTATAACCACTTGCTTATTTTGAAATATTTATGTATTTTACCCTAACTATCCACATTAATCAAATCAACCCTTACTATTTCAAAATAATTAAATTTCATTAATAATAAGTTGGGGTCTTACAACCTCCCTCCTTATGAAATTTCGTCCTCGAAATTGACGACGTGACGACTGGTGTTTCAAAAGGTGAGGATACCTCGCTTTCAATTCCGCTTCCAATTCCTGTGTCATTTCTCTATAAGCATGATTCCTCCACAAAACTTTAACTTGTGGTATGACCTTTCTTGGCGTAGGACATGCTCCTTCCTATCCAAGATCTTGACAGTACCTCCTCATACGTTAAGTCTTCTATTATCTCGTCCTGCTTTAACTCTATAACGTGGTTCGGTCTTTCATATATTTAAATACAGATATGTGAAACACATTATGAACACGAGACATACTCGGAGGTAACGCGAGTCTATAGGCTACATTTCCTACTCGGTCAAGAATTTGAAATGGACCAATAAATCGTGGATTGAACTTTCCTCTCTTTCCAAATCTTGTAACTCCTTCCATGGAGCAACTCGCAACAATACATGATCCCCTACACTAAATTCCACGTCCTTTCGATGAAGATCCGCATAACTCTTTTGTCGATCTTGTGCCGCTTTAGTATACGCTTGTCGAATCATTTGGATCTTTTCCGTAGTCATACGCACTAACTCGGGTCCCAACAAAGTTTGCTTCACCCACCTCGTCCCAACATACCGGGAGAGCGACACTTTCGTCCATATAATGCTTCAAATGGAGCTACACCTATACTTGCTCGATAACTGTTGTTGTAGGAGAATTTCACCAATGGTAAATACTTATCCTAAACCGCCTCTTGAAGTCTAGGACACAGAGTCTTAATAAATCTTCAAGAGTTTGAATAGTCCTTTCTCGATTGTCCGTCCGCTTTGAGGATGGTATGCCGAATCAATCGTAGATCCGCGCTCCATAGCTTTTTGCAAGCTAACCCAAAATCTTGAAGTGAATCTTGGGTCACGATCCGAACTATGGATATCTGTGCATGCCATGCAACTTCACAATCTCATTCATGTACATACTAGCAAAGACGCTCAAGTGAATAAGTCTCCGTGATAGGCAAGAAATGAGCGGACTTGGTTAATCTATCAACAATAACCCAAATAGCATTGATGCCTCCGAGAAACCGTAGGAAGACCCGTAACGAAATCCATGGTAATGTGTTCCCACTTCCATTTCGAATCTCAAGTGGTTGCAACGGACCCTTAGGTACCGGATGTTCCGCTTTTACACGCCGACAAGTTAAACACATTGAGATAAACTTTGCGCAATCTCTCTTCATATTGTTCCACCAAAATGTATGTCAAGATCACAATACATTTTAGTACTTCCAGATGGATTGCAAAATGGTGTATTGTGTGCCTCCATCATAATCTTGTACTTCAAATCGAGTCGTTAGAACACAAAGTCTAGAGTGGACTCAAGTATTCCTTCATCATCAATTCTCGCCCTAATAGCTCCTTCTTGTACTTTCTTCTTCATACGCATCACCTTCTGAATGCGGGCTCGAGCAACCTTAACTTTTTCTATTAAAGTTGGCTTTATGCGTATATACTGACATCATCGCACTCGCTCCTCGCGATATGATCTTCTACTCAACGCGTCGCCTACCACGCTCGCTTTTCGGGATGGTATTGAATAGTCCGGTCGTAGTCTTTCAATAGCTCGAGCCAACGTCATTGCCGCGTGTTGAGTTCTTTTGAGTGAAGAAATATTTAAGGCTTTTATGGTCCGAATATATCTCCACTTTCTCCCATATAGATAGTGCCTCCATATCTTTAAGCGCCGAAAATGATCATTACTAACTCTAGATCATGAGTAGGATAATTCCTCTCATACTCTTTAAGTTGTCGCGAGGCATAGGATATGACTTTCCCACGCTGCATGAGAACACATCCTAACCCTTTGCACGAAGCATCGGCAGAGATAACAAATCCATCCGAACCAGATGGTATTGTTAGAACAAGTCAAATAAGTCTCCTCTTAAGCTCTTGGAAACTCTTCTCGCATTCTTCGCTCCAAACGAATTTTGTATCCTTCCGAAGTTAGTCAAGGTTAATGGAGTAGCGATTCGAGAAAACCCTTCCACGAATCTCCGATAATAACCAAATAAGCCCAAAAAGCTACGTACTTTAGTCACCGACTTCTGGTTGCTCCCTAACTTTGTATTGCTTCAATCTTCGCCAATCAACAGATACTCCATGTTTCGACACCACGCGCTCAAGAATGCTACTTCCTCAAGCCGAACTCGCATTTCTTCAATTTGGCATATAGTTTGTTTTCACGAAGCCTTTGGAGTACCAAATTTTCAAATGGTGCTCATGATCTTCACGACTTTTGGAATATATGAGGATGTCATCAATAAAACAACAACGAATCGATCCAAATATTCCTTGAATACTCGGTTCATCATATCCATGAAAGCCGCAGGAGCATTAATCAATCCGAAAGACACGACTAAGAATTCATAATGCCCATACCGAAGTTCTAAAGGCGCCTTTGAATATCCTCGCCTCTAATCTTCAAATGATGATATCCGAATCGAAGATCGATTTTTGAAAAGAATTGTGCCCTCTCAGAATCGGGTCAAACAAAGTCATCAATACGAGGTAGAGGATACCTATTCTTGATGGTGACATGGTTCAATTCCCGATAGTCAATACAAAGTCGCATACTCCGCTCTTTCTTCTTTACTTAATAAAACAGAGCACCCCAAGGAGATGTACTAGGATGAATGAAACCGATGTCCAACAATTCCTCGTAGTTGGACCTTTAACTCTCAAGTTCAATAGAGCCATTCGATATGGGGTTTTAGAAATGGGCTTTGTACAAAGTTCAAGATCAATAAAGAATTCAACTTCACGCTCGGGGTAGATCGGAAGTTCTTCAGAAATACGTCGGAAAGTCAATAACAACAGAATATTATTCAAATTTGATGTGTCTTTATTCAAATCCATAACATGGGCTAAGAAAGCTTGACATCCGCTTTTTAATAAACGAATAGCTTTATGATTAGATATGACAAAGTTGATTGATTTTAATGGTTTAGTTGCTTGAATTGCATAACAGTCAAGTTAGGAATATGAAAACTAACAACCTTACGAAAACAATCAATTTTGGCATGATGAGTAGTTAACCAATCAATCCCTAAAATCACATCAAAAGCAAGTATCTTTAAAGAGATAAGGTCAATGTGTAAGGTAATGGTGCCAACTTGAATCAAACAAGATTTATAAACAAAGGATGATGATGAAAGTTTCTCCTAACTGAGTTTCCACAGATAGGTCAAAGTCTAATTTCTCCTGAGTCAAGTTTAAACGTTGAGCACAAGCAGGAAAGATAAATGAATGGGTAAAGACCGTGATCAAGTAAGGTATAAACTTTGCAAGAATTTATTAATAGCTTACCCGTGATCACCTCGTTTGGGTTCCTCGATTTTGACCACAACAAACGCTTCTTCCGGAATCGCTGACTTTGACTTTTTCTCGATATCTTTTTGAGTCACCGTCCCATTGAACTAGGTTTCGCTACTGATAATCTCGAGCGATATGTCCTTCCTTTCCACAATTATAGCATACCTTGAACTGTTGTGGGCATTTTGACCGATATGTCCCTCTTTCCCGTGATTTATAGCATATGACCGGTGGTCGTTCTCCTCCCTTAAAACCATTCTTGTTAGCCAAGACTGCTGCGTCTTCACATACGGTCGTTGTTAAATCTCCTCTTTTAAAATCTCCTCCCGACTCGCTTCTTCTATTTTCATGGCCATGATTACCACCGTAGTGGTTACCATTTTGTCCGTCTTTTTCTTTCTCCGCACGGTTATCATTATTCGCTGATCGCTATCTCTCGTACGATCCTCGTCAGGGTCCTCAACGACCGCATACTCGTTATCTCGCCTAATAATTGAGCCTGCTTTCTAACATCCTAATAGAGAGAAAATTTATGAGAAATGAGATATCGACGTATCTGGGTTTCAAACCTCTAAGAAACATCTGCGCCATATACGCTCCTCATTCTCCACCAAATGAGGTGCAAACCTGATAACTCGCAAACTTTGCCTCGTCTTCGAGACACCGCCATGTTGTTTTGCTCTAATCGATGAACTCCACTTCCTTCATATAGCCGAACACTTTCGTGAAAGTATTTGTCATTAAATAGTTTCAAACGCTTCCCAAGACATCTTTGAGTCTTGACGGGCATACACTTCACAGACTCCCACCAAGAGTCCGCCTCGCCACGGAACATAAAGGTGGCGAATGGAACCTTCGTTCCTCCGCATCCCAAGACATCGAATATCTTGGTAATTTGTTTGACCCATGTTTCCGCCATGATCGGATCTGGCTTTCCTTTAAATTCGTGGTCCCAACTCTTTGAATCTGCTTGGCTTGTGACAACCCGTGAATTGCTATCATTTCTCCTCAGTATTTTGAACACGAGTCTCCTCGCCTTCGATTTTGCATGAACTGCAAAAAACTTCTAAACATCCCTCGCTCATCATCTCGCTTCAATGGTGTTGTTCATGGGAGGAACATTGACACTGTTGCCGTACGCTCTCCTCGTTGGTGAGTACAAAGGCGTCTCCACGGTCTCATTTCCATTGTTAATATTCTCGACGACATTCTCAAATACTTGTCATAAAACAAGGGTTAATTAAGGAAATCAATATATCACATAATATCCTTATATATCTGACCAACTAAAAAAAAATAAGCTTAGTAGGACACACTAGCGAAGGATTTACTCGCCTCTCCTCTCTTAGTTCTATTCCCCGATCTCCGCCAGAGATCATATCCCTAAGCTCGATACTAACCGTGACGCCCCCAAAATAGGTATACATCACCTATTCCGAGTTGTCAATACATGGAGTACGAAAACAACTACAACTTTATTATTACAACAAGAAAGCGTGAGTTTGAATACAAATATTATCTTCTGCACAATATCTATACTCAAATAAATCCTCATCACATTTATTGATACATTATTTTACAAAATGGTGAGGACTACTAAACAATCCTTTCTAAAACCTTCATTCCATACCCCGACTCGCATCTATATTCCTCCCGAGAAGAAAAATGGAACAAAAAGGAAAAGGGTGAGCTCAACTAGCCCAAGAAAGAATATTATGACTAAGATAATATACAACAAATTACCGTTAGTCTTCAACAGGAAAAAATCTAATAGAATACAATAGACAACAAATTTTAAATCAATATTCGCAATGGAAATAATAATTCATTAGAAGAGTTAAGTAGAGAATGCAAACTACTATCTTCATGTATGAATTTAAAAGTTCATCGCTCATCTTTTATCCCCAGTAACATCAATCAATATACATCCGAAATCAAATATTCATCTTTGCACTACAGTGCCAAAGATATTCATCATTACCGTCATGTTCATCTAAACACTGCTCATCTTTGCACTACTGTACCAAAGATATTCTTCAGAATCATTCATCTTTGCACTACAGGCCAAAGATATTCAATAATATCATCATTTAAGATCGAGGATGATGAAAAAATTTTTTTAAGAAACGAATCCAAAGGAAACAAAATGACAAGGATTAAGGATTAAGGATTCGTACTTTGTTTTATCCATGTTCAAAAATACCTCAAAAATAATCATAGTGGTGTAAAATTCAAGAATGATCAAAACATGGATACAATCAAAGCTAGTATCCGTATAGATATTTTGGACAAAAAGAAGAAATTTTATTTTTCTATGAATAAAGGTTGATATCGTGAATAGTGCCGTATAACGTGAATAAGAATCTCACACCAAAAGATAGAAATTCCACAAAAAACATCTTCACGCTTCATTTAATAGTACTCGTGAATAAGAATCGTGAATAAGAACTCATGAATAAGAACTCGTGAATAGTAACTTATGAATAAGTAACCCACATGAAAAAGTTCCAAATTTGATAAAAAGTTCCAACCAATATTTCAAAGATAATGATATTGAAAAATAATATCATTTGAGAAGAAAATAACATCCCTTACCTCGAAAGATTAAGACTTACAAATTTGGAATCTAGGGTATAGTCTTTGAAGGAACTTAACTTGCACCGCCTAACAATACTCAAAGTATACTCACAAGAATACGCTCAATATATCGAGAGAGAAATAGAGAGAAACTTCAGCCGTGTGTGTTTTCAATTCTAACCCAAGCACCCTATTTATAGAAAATGCTTTAACACCAAAAAGCAGAAAATTGAATATAATATTAATATATTTTTCACATTTTCTTTAGCCCACCTTAGACAACTGATCTCAGCCCATTTGAATCACATGTGAGGCCAACTTAGTTGCAAAAAACGTTTTTCTCAAAATAATTAACTAAAACTCCCAAAATTAATTATTTGAACTTGAACTTCAATAATTCATAATAAATAGCCCTTTCATCAGAAAATTCGAATCTCATGAGAGTGTTTATAGGAAATTCAATTCTCTACAACTTTGCGTAAGAAAGTTTTTCCAAATTCCAAATAGAAATTGGCCGAAATCCACAAACAAAGCGATTTTACAAAGCTATAATCAAATTTGATCAATAATTGTGTCCACCAACACACAAAACATGTGTTAAACATTTAATGCCACAAAAATACTCTTTCTCCTCATATACTCATATATCCCACATTCATTGTAAAACTATCATCGTTAATATATTATTAAAATAATATATTTAAATGAATTATTTTATCGTAAAAAGATAAAATATTAATTTTCAACAATTGTCACATTAAAAATTTCTCCATCTATATCCTCATAAAATCAATATTTTCCTCATCATATAAATCAATAATTAATTATTCATAAATAATATTACGAATCACATTATTGACAACCAGCAGCGGTTCCTGGGATAGATGGGGCTTTCCAATAAGGATCTCTCTTACTAAATAAGCAATTAGATGACCAAACCTCTCCTTAGGCGTAACTTTCTAGACATTGTCAATAATGTTATCTAATATTATTCAGGATAATATGAATTATTGTTCTGATAATGGAAAATACGGTGTAAATGACAATTATTGAAACAACAAAGAATATAAAATATCAACGTAGCAATTATCAATCAATAAAATAAAATAAAATGAGCGAAGAATTCATCGTAACCATTATTGAGTAGTGCCTTCAATAATTGGTGCAATAATGCAGTGTCTACTTTTGTGCGACAACAACGCGTACATCGTGTTTTTTACCAACCGGTATTCCAACAAAGTTAATTGTGAATAACCACGCTGTGTTATTTTTAAACAACTTATATTTGTCGTTTTCTTCATCCAATCGCTTTCAGTTATGGGGCCCACACATGGTCGCTACGTCAGTGCATTTAATATTCCCCGACGATCTTTAATATTCCACGACCAAACGAATATTCCCCACAACAATGAATATTTTATAACCACTTGCTTATTTTGAAATATTTGCGTATTTTACCCCTAACTATCCACATTAATCAAATCAACCCTTACTATTTCAAAATAATTAAATTTCATTAATAATAAGTAGGGGTCTTACATACAACACCCATTTTGAGTCGCCAAATACATGGTACAGAAAGCAAACTACAACTTCAATAATACAATTGTCGTGCAAAATACGACAACACATACTGTGAGTTTAAATACAAATATTGTCTTCTAGATAATATCCACACTCAAATAAGTCCTCATTACAATTATTCAAACACTATTTTACAGAAATAGTTAGGATTGCTAAAACATCTTTCTAGAACCATCACTCCGCAGACTCGACTAGTTCTGCTATATGTTCTCACCTCTTGAGAAAAATGGAACAAAAGGAAAAGGGTGAGCTCAACTAGCCCAAAGAAAGAATATTATGACTAAGATAATATACAACAAATTATCGTTAGTCTTCAACAGGAAAAATCGATAAAATATAATAGACAACAAGTTTTAGATCAACAACTGCAGCGGAAACAACAATCCATTAGAAGAGTCAAGTAGAGGATAAGTTCTACTATCTTCTAAGATTTAAAATTCTATCATCAATTTTATCCCTGTAACAACAATCAATATACATCTTTAATCAATATTCATATTTGCACTACAGGCCAAAGATATTAATTTGTATCACCAGTTGGTCATGTTCATCTCAACACCTGTTCATCTTCGCACTACGGGCCAAAGATATTCATCAGTTAATCATTCATCTTTTACTACAAAGCAAAGATATTCATAATATCATCATTTAGGACCGAGGATGAGAAAAATATTTTAAAGAAAACGAATCCAAGGGAGACATAAGGACAAATAGTAAGGATTCGTATAACAGTTTATCCAAGATCAATAATACTCCATAATAACCAATTTTGAAGCAAAATTCAAGAATTAAGAACAAAACATGGATACAATCAAAGATAGTAACCATAATAGACATCTTGGACAAAAAGAAGAAAATTTCATTTTTCGGTGAATAGTGCCGTATTCGTGAATAAAGTCCGTATATCGTGAATAGTTCTCAGATCGTGAATAGTAACCCCGACACAAAAAGTTCCAAATTTGATAAAAGTTCATACCAACATTTCTAGATAATGATATTGAAGAAAATATCATTTTAAGAAGAATATAACACCCTTACCTCAAAATATCGCATTTCGATCGGAATATCGGTATATAAGGTCAAGGAAACTTGCAGACCGATGAATAGAAACTCACAAAGTATCTAAATACTCACAAAATACACTCAATAATCTAGAGAGAGAAAGAGAGAAAGCTTATGTTTCTGGTGTGATTTTTAATTCTAACTTAACCCTCTATTTATAAGAAATTTTTAGCAGACTTGACCAGCAACCTGATGGCTTTACCTGCTACTATTCTCACCCACCACATTTGAAATAAAATTCAGCACATTTTTTCACCAACCACAAGTGGGCCCACCAATTCTAGAATTTTCTGCCAAAATCATTTATAACCTAATTTCCGAATCAGTCACCTCTTAAAATTCATAACAAATTATACGCTCATTTTTAACGGTTCAAAATTTGTGGACATATATTCAACTTATATATGTATAACATATCCAAAAATTACAACGATCCAACTATTTGGATTAAATATTATAACTCACATAATAAAGTCAGTAATAACACCAATTTGATCTTTTAATACCTCCAATCCGACAAAATACCGATAAAACACCTCAACATTAACTCCTTCATTTATAACCACATAAATAAATCCATCATTTATATCCACATCAAATAAATATTTCCTTATCATATAAATCAATAATTAATTATTCATAAATAATATTACGTAATCACATTATATGACCGGTAGCCGCTCCTGTGAGAGAGGGGGCTTTCGATAAGGATTTCTCCTTCTTGGTAGCAAGAATTAGGTGACCAAACCTCTCCTCGATGTAACTTTTTAGACATTGCCAATAATGCTATCTAATAATATTATTCCAAATAATATGAATTATTGATCCGATAATGGAAAATTTCATGCGAAGACAATTATCAAAACAACAATAATATAAAATATCAACGCAACAATTATTGAATCAATAAAATAAAATATTGAACAAAGAATTATTGTAACAATTATTGAGTAGTGCTTTCACGTAAGGATCAATAATTCAACAATCATTAACGCTGGTAATCTTCTTTGTGCAACCACGCGTATTACTGTATTTTAACCACCAGGTATTCCAACAGTCTTAACGATAACAACTACGCCGTTATTTATAACAACCCAAACTTGTCATTTTCTTCACCCGATAATTATTCTGTTATGGGGCCCACAAATGACTACGCCGTCGTAAGAATATTCCCCGACAACAAGAATATTCCACGACCAAATGAATATTCCCCGACAACAATGATTATTTTATAACCACTTGCATATTTTGCAAAATTTGCACATTTCACCCATAACCATAGAATTATATCAAATTAATACCTTATTATTCACAATAATAATTAGAGGAAATTCGATTTTATTTATAATAAGTTGGGGTCTTACAAACTCCACTTCTTTCATGTGACGAATACTCTAGGGAAAGTACTTGTCGTTGAATAGCTTTTGGAACTGCCTCTTCACGCAACATGAATGTGGCGAAGGGAACCTTTTGCTCCTCGGAGCATCCCAAGACATCAAATATCTTGGTGATCTGCTTTATCCATGCTTCCGCCTTAAGTGATTTTGGCTCTCCTATAAACTCTGGTGGTCCCACCTCCTTGAACTGTTTAGCAGTGACCGTCCGAGAGTTTCCAGTGTTTCTACCCACATTTTGGATGAGAGCTGCTCTACTTTGATGTTGCATGAATTGCATAAAGCCTCCTGAATATCCATCATTCATCATTTGGTCGGTGTTGTTGTTTTTGCATGAGGATTGTCGCCTTCGATACACATTCTCCGATTATTGATATGTGGAGACTCAATGGTCTCTTGTGTTCTATCGCTATTTTCAACATTCTTGGATGTCATTTTCGAGATCGCCACAAAACAAAGGTTCAATAACATATAACATATTATCCATATACTTTGTGACCAATTAAATACCAAATAAACATAGGTAGGTCATACTAATAAGAAATTTCCGCCTCTCTCTCCTAGTTCTAGTCTCACATCTTAGCCAGGATTATATCCTAAGCTTTGATATTAAACCGCGACGCCCCAAAATTAGGTATACATCACCCATCTTGGGTCGCCAGACATACATGTATGTAATTCAAATACAACTTACTAATACAACTGTGTCAGTGCACAATACGACAAAACATAAACTATGAGTTTGAATACAAATATTGTCTACTAGAGATTATACAAACTCAAAAGGAGCCCTCATTACAATTATTATCACACTATTTCACAGAATAGTGAGGACTACTAATGTTATCCTTTGGACCATCACTCCGCTCCCCGACTCGTCCCAAAATATATTCTCATTTCAAGAGAACGGTGAAAGAAAGGGTGAGCTCAACTAGCCCAAAGAAGAAATATTATGACTAAGATAATGCGAGAATAAATTATCATTAGTCTCCAACAATGTTAAACCGATAAAATATAATAGACATCAAGTTTAACTGCAATGAACAAGCAATCCATTAAAAGAGTCAAGTAGTAAATAAAATCTACTATCTTTTATGATTTAAAAGGTTTTTCATCATCATTATCGCCGAGACTCAAATTTTAATAAATATTCCACATCATCAATCACCCCTGCACTACTGACAAGGATATTCTTTAGTATCACAACCACAATTATCCATGCACTACTGGACTAAGAATATTTGTGTATTCATTAATGGTCATGATCATGCCAACAATCGCCCATCAATGCACTACGGGCCAATGAGGACTTTTACCACATCATTTGTAACATTACTACCATGATTACACTTAATAATCCTCGGTCATAATCATACCAAGTCCGCTTCATGCACTACAGGCCCACAAATGACTTTTAAAAAAATATAAATATGAGGATGATGACAATGATATAAGAATTCAATAAAATAAGTTCAAGAATTAATTTATCCAGAACTAATAACGCCTAAATTGTCAACATGATATCTTTTGCTTTGTAGAGTAAAATTCAAGAATGCTCGGAAGAATATTTCCATGAAAAGATCTTTGGATGAAGCACAAATATCAAGAATATTCCACTAATTTCATGGAGTATAAAGTCTAAACTTTAACCAACCGAGTATAATAGAGGATGGAATAACAATGAAATCACCACGCATGCGGATTGCACTTGTATGGGCGAGTTATTCTAACGTAATAATAATAATGTAACTAGGTCGGATGAAATTATAACCGCATGTAAAGTTCCAATCAATAATAAAGAATGGAATAACAATGAAATCACCATGTATGCGGTATTTCGCATGTATGTGTTATTCCAACAGTAATACTAATAAGGATTTTAATCAGTCCGGCGTAAAACGCATGTATAAAGATATTCCAATGTAATAATAATAAAGATTTTAACTAGGTCCCATAAAACGCATGCATGTGATATTCCAATGTAATAATAAAGATTTTAATTAGGTCCGACGTAAAACGCACAGACAAGATATTCCAATAGAATAATAAAGACGGAATAATAAAAGAATGTCACCAAGTATAGGTTATTCCATATAGGTTATTCCAACAGAATAATAAGAAATGGAGTAACAACAGTTCTTTTCATGAATAAGAAAGAATAACACCCCTTACCGTAAAAGAACTGAATATAAGAGTAGTTAAGTAGCAGAAAACCTTTTTTCTTTCTCTCTATAATTTTCTCTCTCTAGAGTTTCAGTGAATTCGTAAGAAATAATGAAGGAATGAGCTTCTATTTATAGGAGAATGAAAGTGTATTGTTTATGAACAAAATAATTTTTCAAAATCATTTTCTTCCATCAACTACAATTAAGTCAAACCATTAACCAATAGATTACAACACAAATTAAAATATAACACATATATATAAACACATGTTTTCATATTATATATATCAATATTATATATACACCACTTAATTTTTCTCCCCCATAACCACCATCAATCCCCCACCCACCCAATAATCAAATTTACTACACTCTTACACATCACTATCACACTACCACTTTTCCACCATTTTCCACTCACACACACATCACACACCCATCACTTTCACATCTCATTTTCTCCCACCATATACTCAATACACACATATACTTCCATACGTATACTCTTCCATTTCCAAAATCATTTTTCCAACACATATGGGCCCCACACGTGGACCCCACCTTTAAATAATTTTCTACCGATTATTTTGAAAAATGGGTAAATAGGAATCCATAAAATAAGCAAACTTCATAAAAATCACCTTAATAATTTTAACAACATTTATCATCTTTATTACAATTCACAATATTAATCGACCAGGTCGTTCCCAGGAAAGAGGGGGCTTTCCAATAAGGATTTCTCCCTATTGGCGCGCAATTAGGTGACTAAACCTCTCCTTGATAGAACTTCTAGACATCGTTAATATTGCAAATAATAATATTAATAATTTTGTCGTCTCAATTATTGATTTTAACAATATATAAAAATATCGACAATAATTGAATCAAATAACGTGAGATACTATGCAACAATTACTATAGCAATAATTGAACAAAACTGAATGACTTCTCACGTAAGTATCAATAATCAATACCGTGTGCTACTATGCAACCACGCGTATTACTGTACTTTTACTACCGAGTAGTTCAACAGTATCAACGGTAAAACTTCTGCCGTTATTTTTATAAAAATATTTTTGTCATTTTCTCAATCCGACATAATTCTGTTGTGGGGTCCACCAATGATTGCTCCGTTGTACGAATATTCCCCGCTAAAATGAATATTCCCCGACCAATCGAATATAATATAACCACTTGCATACTTTGCAGAATTTATAAATATTACCCACAACTATAACATTATATCAAATTTATTCCATAATATTCAAAAATGATAATTATAGAAAAATCATCTTTATTTATAAAAATTGGGGTCTTACATAACCACTTGCTTACTTTGCAAAATTTATAAATATTACCCACAACTATAACATTACATCAAATAAACACCATAATATTAAAAAATTATTTCGAGAAAATTAAATCTTTATTTATAAAATCTGGGGTCTCACATGTTATCTCTCTCTTGGAGTTTGAGAGATACATCAGCCAAGATAGCTTGAAGCTTGTGCTAGAAAGAATCATTTCCTGCTGCTGTCTGCTTCTGTGATTCTTCCGTGAGCATAGATATCTTCTTGCTTAGATCATCAGAGCTCTTCAGTAGTTCCTGCTCCAAAGTAGTTTGATCCTTTTGGTTGGCAGCTTCAAGTTGAACAATAGATTGGACTCTACGATTGTCATCTTTGGACAGATTTTCAAATGTTTGTATAATCTAAACAATCGTGGAATACCAATTGCTTGTGGAGGATGATGGAGTATCTGATAGCATTGCTTGATCATAAGGAGGCTTCTGGTTTTGGACTTGAACATCATCGCAGATGAGTGTGAATGCACTTTCTACGATCGCCTCATTGTCACGGCTCTTCTTCCTTCGTAATCCACTCTACGATCGTAGGGGATATAGAGATTTTCACTGTCGATAGACTTTGAAGTGAGGTTTGGTTTGTTATCATCTTGGTAGCATAAGTTTTCACCCTTGGGAAGTTTTGGGCTACCAGTTCCATGCTTGGAAAAGTCTTGTAACACCAGCTGAAGTTGCTTCCATCTCCTTCAGTAAAGGCCTTTAGCCATGGCATCCACTAGAAGAACCATCTCATCAGCAAATCATCAGGGTTGTAGAGAATGGTTGAGCAGTCTAGCTCCATATTGTTCTAGTTCTTGACTAAGTCAAAGGAAGTCATTCTTATTACTCTGAGCTGTTCACCTCCATAGTTTACCCATCCGTCAGGAGGAGTCTCTGATGGTTCATTGGGAACTTCTACCACAATTCTCTTGGTAAATCTAGCAGGTGAGAGGACAGGGTAGGGTTCTGAGTCTTCTTGTTCCCGATCTTCAGAATTTGATTCAGTTTCTACTTCTTCTTTCTCAGAACTGGAACCGTTTTGATCAGCTTCAGCAGAGAATCCTTCTTGCTGTATTTCATGTCCAGAACCTTCTTCAGCAAGCATTTCCTCAGACTCTTCTTCTTCACTGCTGGTTTCATTATTAACACTTTCTTTCGGGGATACAGACTCATCATCAATTAATTCAATGATGGCATTTGATTGGCCACTGTTCCTTTTGGAGGCAAATTGGGCTTGCAGTCTGTAGCTCTTCCTTCTTCGTAAAGGTTCAACTATTGGAGTGATGACTTCTTCTTCTTCTTCGACTCGACTCCTCTTGCTCCACGCATGCACTTCTTTGGAGTTCAAAGACTTGCGAGGGGACAGATCCTACTTTCTTGGACTCATCACTTTCCGAGTCATAATGAAAGCTTTCTGGATTGGAGGGGGCATTCTCTTCTTCTTCTTGATCAGCATTGTCTGACCCATTCTCTGGACTTGTTGGAGCAGTTGCATTTGGGGATGCAATTTGATCATCTTGAATTTCTTTGTCATCAGAGTGACTGCTCTGAGGTTTAGCCATGGGGCTTGAGCATTCTTCTTTTTCAGGAGATGCTGCAATCTCTTCCATCACATCAGCTTCATTTTCATTGTTGGGTGTTGTTTGTGGAGACTGAGCCTTGGCATCTGTTTCTTTTTCTTCTGCTGACTCTACGTCCCTTTCTTCGTCTGATGTACTAATTTGGGAAGCTAAGGTTGGTGTGTCTTCCACCTTAGCTTTCTTAACACTGCCCTCAAGTAACCTCGCTGCTTCTTCTCTTTTTATTGTTTCAAAGAAGCTAGGACCTTTTCTTCTTTGTCCTTGTTCAGGGAGGAGACTCTCCTTGGTGTGGCTTGGGCTTTCTTCACATCATCAGCTTTCTTCACAGCTTTTAATTTCTTCTTTGCTGGTGTGATTTCTGCTGCTTCAGAATCATCAGACTCAGAGCTCTCTGCCTCTACTATCTTTCTCTTTTTTGAAGAGATTCTACTGCTGCTCAAAATTCGCCCCTTTTGTTCTCCTTGGGGTTCTTCTTCCAGTTCTCAAATAATTGTGGAGACATCACTTTGTGCACATTCAAGGCTTCCCCCTCATCATCCTTGATTTTCCCTCCTAGCTTCTTCTTTAGTATGATACTCTGCAGCCTTCCATGAAACACCTTGGTCAGGGGCTTTTCAGTGGATTTCTTCTTCTCAGCCTTCTCTACCCACTTGGATATTTGATCTAACAAGATAGCTCCAAAGTCAATTTGTTTCTTCAGAACTATTGCTGACATTATCTTCAACTGTTGGTCAATCACTGTATCATGTGTAGTGTTTTTGCACAATATGCATTTTCCAACAATTTCAGCAAGGAACTCATATTCTTCAGGAAACTCCTTCTTCTTCATTTCTTTGAAACTAGGGTTTCCTTGGTACCCCATCAACTCCTTTGTTTGTTCAATGTTGACATCTTCAAGGTTCTTCAACCCTTGGTTAGGAAAACCTAGGCATTGATTGAGGTCAGAGGATTTCACTTGAGTCGACCTTTAACCTTGGTAGACGAGTTCCAGAGTTTATGGAGACGTTTGAGTAGAACTCTTTAACTAGGTCAATGTACACACGAGTACTTGCCTCAAGGCATTCTGAAAACCCAGTTTTCTTCACGAGTTCAAGTATGTCCCTGAACTTCTTCTCAGATTTCTCAAACGATTTGGTTCCGAGCTAAATGCCTGTGATAACTTGCCAGTTCTCCATTTGAATAGTTCGAAGATTGTGGGTGTTTGATTTAGAGAGGTTTATATGAGATGGCTGTCTGTGATTTGGTAAGGCTTTGGAGGGTTAACTGATTTTGCTCTTGAAAAGCTTTCTAGGGTTTTGAAAATGGGAGGGAGAAAGGTTCGATAGCTTTTTGGTAACTGTCTGTAGATCGGAATCTTTTCAAGCACATCGGAATAAGTAAAAGATCCCCTTCATTGATATATTCATAATCATACATACATTGTTCGTAGAGTAAGTTTAGTTGTAAGCAGTTAAAACATACATAGCAGTTATAGTACATAATGTAAATGACATAATATAAATGACATAATGTAAAAGACACAAGAGGTTTTAAGTGGTTCAGAGACTCAAGCTCCTAATCCACTCTTTTGCTTTCAACTAGCAGGATTTCCACTAAGGAAGGGCAACACCCTGAATCTCTACGATTCCTTCAAGGCCAACATCCTTGGGACTTCAGTTCACTAAGAACTCTTCAGGCCGCCACCTTTGGGACTCCTCTAGTTCCTAGGAACTCTTCAAGCCCAAAGAAGCTTGGAACTTCGCTTAGTCCCTCCCACAAGGACCCTTTGGCCCTGCTTTGTTTAGTCCTCCTGACAAGGACCCCTCGTGCCCTCGCTTTGTTGAGTTGTTTGTTTGTTGTTGTTGGAGTCGGTCTTTGAGCTTCTAAGATGTCTTCATGCTCCAGAACATCTTCTATACTTAGCGATTTGGCTTGATCATCCTCGTCAAGTCGCACTATCTTGCATCATACTACTATTCCTACCTCGATAGCTCTCCTCGAGTTAACCTCGACTCACTTGCAAACTACGACTTACAAAAGGTTCTACGATCGATCGACTAGCCTATCTATTACATCATAAGATCAACCTAACAAGCTTGATCTTTCTATATTTATAGTCCTTGTACATCATTTCTTTTTAAGGACTTTATAAAGCTGTTTTGCTTATGTAGGATCAACTTAACATATTTGATCAATTCATTCTAAGTCCTTGTACATATATTTCTATTATCTATCAAAGGAATTTACAACTTTTCTTAATGCAAGCATACTTGTATATTCATTCATATATATCATAATCAAATCATATATTAAATAGGAATATCATTCACATGTTTATTCCTGACACTAACTGCTAATCGGGTTGGGCTTCTCTCGTGTGGGCTTCTGGATTCATTTGAATTAATGGCTGGTGTTAGTCAGTTGGGTCTCCGTGATGATTTTCTTAGTCCCTTTTAACTTATTACAATTCATTTCATCCTGGGCCTATTTTATTTATAGTCTTCCATTAAACATCCTGTTTAATAAAAGACTTGGGGGCAATGTTGGGTCATGATACTTTAAATATTAGGCCAGACCTATTGGGCTCCTCCCTTATATTATATTCCTCATGCCTTAAATGTATTGGGCCTCTCATTTGGGCCGGTCCACTATGCAAATTACAACTCAACTCATCTTTGACCGGACATCATTACAAAAGATAACAGTTGACTGTTATCTGCCACCTTTCTGCATGACATTAATGAGAATGGGACTCAGATGACCGGCGGTGGAAAACAGTGGCAGCATGTAGTGGGTGAGTTGCACACTTTCGGATGAGATGACTGGAGTGGGGAGCTGTGTCAAACGGGAGTGGGTGGCACGGTAAATCGGGTTTGGAGTACGTATGGGACAACGATCATACAAAGGTAACATGTAACAACAACAACAAATAACTTAACCAAACTATTATTCTCTCTCAAGTACTAGACATTATTTTCCTCCATTGTTAACCTTGTGATCGCTGATACTGACTCTCACGCCGGAGCTATCTCCCGACGGTCAAGTCGTCAAGCTTTTGGTGTTGACTTGTTAAATTGTGCAGGATATCGGACGCGACTTAGTGATTAAGACGTGAGAAAAGATCTTGACGTTAACAGCCGGCATTAATTCTTATGTGTAAAATTGTAGTTAGTCCTAAATTACAACAATGCTAGGAATTAATTAATGACTACACTGTGTCCTACTAACTTATATTTGTCTCTGTCTGTCTGTTGCCATCCCTGATCCCACCACCATTATATATCATGTTAGTCTAGGCAGGCATGATTCGGTTTGTTTCTCTTCTCGTCGTCCAAGACATCTAGAATATTCCTGTCAATTGAATCATAATGAAAGAGATCGCTGGCAGTTGGTAGATGCGTTGGGTGCGCGCATGCATGGGCAATATATATTCAGCCTGGCTTAGCTTGCTTCTAGTTTGAAATACATAATTAATATATATATATATATGTATATTATTTTTATGATTCATTTATACTCCATTTAAGCCTATATAATATAATACATTTTAAAGTGGGGTTCAGTTTTGTTCAAGGAATACAACCGACCGGTAATTGTTTTTTAGTATATCTTAATTAATAATAATATCTGTTTTTAAATCATATATATATATATATATATATATATATATATATATTGTCGGTCGTCGTCAGTTGATATTATTATTTGTTTCAATATCTTTTCCAGGGGGCTTAATCACGTATAGCTAGGAATGGACATGGGTGCGCTGTTTCCACAAACATCATTCAAGCTTTTTTCGTTAATTGAATGGGAATGGACATCACATGCATGGCTGAATATCTTAGAACTAATATGGTCTGGTGAAGTTTGATGAATGAATGCTAAGCTAAGCTAAGCTAAGAAGAAGTGATGACGGATGCTCGCTCAACCAACCAACCAACCAATCGGATCAGTTGAATGTTTGTTTCAAGTTTTTGGTTTCATTAATATTAATACCTCCTCCTCAACTCAACCGGCATATCAAATCATTTTGGGCTACAGACTACAGTCAGTCAACTGCTTTTTACCAATATTCTTCATTTCATTCTAGCCTCTAGGTATGGGTATGGTATTATTGCATTCAATTTTCCAATCCCTCCATGGTCAGGTCAAGCGCATTTTTACATACTAAAGCTTCATTTCCACTCAGACCCTCCTATTTTTACTACTCCACTACCATACATACATATGCACTTACCTTTGTAATTGCCTTCCATGTCCCATTTTTGAATGATGCCTCTACTAACTAGTAACTACTCTCACCCCAAATGCACAACAGCAACAAGTTTCATATTAACACAGCTCTTAAAATTGTGAAAGAATTATTGATTTCTGATATATATATATATATATATATATATATATATATATATATATACTGAATCTAAAGAGCTCTTCTCAGACTGCCGATGCATCTCAAGTTTACATAAGCTTATAGGTGTCTTTCTTTTTAAATATCAGGAACTCACTTTCAAGACAATTCAACAGACCAACTACAGACTCTTCTGTCGATCCATTGAAGTGCTCCAAAATATCTGATAGACAAACCTGCATATAATCCACATTAGTCTTCATCTCCTTTCCTACTTCACATGTATCTATCTAAACCTAAAAAAACCAGGAAAAGTAATAACAAAACAGACATGTCATTATGCTTATATTAGATATTGGAGCTTTAGCACGTCAGTCTCACCCCATTTTCAAATTTCCCAAGCCAATCTGTTATGGAATTTTCTGTTGCCTCCAGCACAGTTGAACTTTTCTGAGGACCAACTTTTTGGCGTTTCCTTGAGGAGGAATGTAGATCATCAGAGTCTATGGTTTCAGAATCTGTTCCATTTTCTTTCTCTAAACAAAGACGGTCAACCTTACTACCCAAAGGTTTCTCAGCAGATTCACAGAATTCCCTCTCTACATAATGTATGATATTAATTTTTTGGGCTACTTCTGCTGTCGGATTCGAGCGTTCATCAGCTTCATAGCCAGGTTGGTAATTGGGTGCAAACACGTCTTCTGACATCCCCAGATCTTGCATTGTCAGAACAGTTTTGATCTGGCTATAACTTACCTAGTATCATTTAGAAAATATTTAACTTTTAGAAAACTAAGAATCCATACAGAATTCAAGTCTGCATTTCTGCAGTTTAAGCTCACCTCTTCAGGTAGTTCATCTTTGATTGGTTTCAGCTTGTCTTTTGAGCCAACTTTTGAGATAGCCACTTGAATATTTATATACACCTCTCGGTTTAATCCAATCTCCTCGGAAAATCTGGTCCAGTCAATAGTGCATCCCTCTTGGGCAGCATCAAGGATATAACCAAGGACAGTTTGTTCCTTTATTGGAGCTGATCTACCAGGGAAACTCTACCAAGTAATAAATAAGTATGCAGACTGAGTATGAGGTTTGACGGTCATTAATTGAAAATATTTTCTTTCTGATTCAATAAGAAATAACTGAATGCACTTACAGCAATCTTCTGAATTGATAGACCATCCTCTTGAAACATTTTCCAAGCCTGAAACTTAGCTGGCATCAATTCTTTTGAATGATTTGGTACTGGATAAACCTTTTGTCTAGTAACAGCTTGTAGGTTTGCAAGCCCATCTAGAGAAAGGTCTAGGCCTTCAGATAGATGTCTAATAGTTTGCAGAATATGATCTCCATACATTGCTACAAGGTGCTGCAACATCACTGAAGCCTTAGCTTTATATATAGAACCATGAGTAAAAAATATAAAAATATTTTCAACTAAAGAGATGAGAGAAGAAAAACTACTGAATCAGCATGTAGAAATGGCTAGTCAGACAATTCAACCAATGCTTATCATGTTGGGGTGGTTGTTAAAGGTGACTTGTCTAAAGTATTATTCAACTGTGACCATGAATAAGGAAACCTAAAATCCCCTTTTACCTTTCAGATTTATTGAAAGCGGCAAGTATCTAACAACTGAAGTCTCAGAATTGATGGTGCCAAGAACCAAGATACAAGCAAACAAATACCGAGGAATTAAAATTTTCTTTCTTTAGTAAATGAAGAAAAGGAAGAAGTATAAACATAACCTGAAAATGCTACATCAGCAATTGATAAATAATAAAACAAAAGGTTTTGCATAGAAATAGCACATGTAGAATGTTGCATACCCAAAGGAAAGACAAGGTATCACTTGTTCATATGCAAAGAATTGCAGAACTAACAATAATCTTGTTCTACTTATAGTATAAACTACGGAAAGTAAAATTATGAGGTACACGATCACCATCTCAAACACTGTAACATACCTGGTTGACACCGTCAATGTTTGCTAGCCTTGCTTTAGTAGATGGCCTCGTTAATACAATCTTTTTTAGTGTTTGATCACCACATATGGCGTATCTGCATAATGAAATGTATTCAACAAACAGAAGTAAATTGTGTGTTCTATGAATGTGGTTGCTTTCAAAGAAGTTTTTGTAAACTGAAACAAGAATATGTAGTTTGTTTTTTTTGGTGCAAAGGAGGCCAATACTAGAATATGTAGTTAATAAGAACAAAAAACTCACGGAGCAATTCCAGCAGTTCTGGCAAGTTTCATTCTCTCTTCTAAAAGCATTTTAAAGAGTTCTACCTCAGCCTAACCAGGAAAATGAATACAAAATCAGAAGAAAGTTTAACGTAGAATTCACCAAATTGCTAACAAAAGGAACTGAAAGATAAACACATGGACGCAGGATAATCCCCCAGGTTACAAAATAGTCTGAATTCTGAAAAAAGGTTTCTATATATTTAGCTTTAGGGAATTAAAGTCCTTCCACAAGTTCACTTCACACGGAAATTGTGAAAACGGAGAAATAAATATAAGCGGCCCCAAAAGTTAAAAATGCTTCTTGTTAACGATTAGTGCACAAGAAGCCAGTACAAGTCATGGGAAGACTTGTATAGCGTATTATTAAGAGTGAAGCTGATATTTCCACTCGAGAGATGCAACTTCCAAGGCCTGGAAGGGAAGGGCACACCTAGTAACCAAAAAATTATATCTCAAGCACTACCATACAGAAACTAAAATCACCTTTTCAAGATGATCCTTTGGTAGACGTTAACACACATAGAAGTCTAGTTAGTTTGTCCACATAAATACAATAGGCTCATTGTAATATGTAAACATATTTTCTCAAGCATCTGAACCAAAATAATTGGCAATGCATGGAGTAACTCACTTAGTTTATATATAAAAAAAAAAACAAGTTTCTTGTCTGATGAGGGACATAATATTCTTAACGCAGCCCCTCATGTGACGAGTTACTTGAACTTAACATGTTGACAAACATGGAATAAGTGTAGCCGTTTCATTTCGACACATAGATCAACCTACCATTTTGTTGAAACATTCAACCCAGAAACAACTGGATTCGAGTGGATTAGTCACGGGTATGACAAATCCATTTTTAAGACATTTCTTCATCCATTACAGGGTATTCTCAACACACACACACATACATTATACACAAGATATATACAATAAAAACCCCATTCGAGAAAGGTTATTAGTCAAAATTGTAAAGAACTATATTAAATTATATCATTTTGTCAAGTTAATATCATAAAATGATATTACAAGAAAGTGTGGTTCTGGTGTCTAAAGTCCTATGAAACTCCTACAAAATGATCACTACCTCTGGACACCATTGTTAGAGATTACTGAAACTTTATTTTCTTAACAAACATGAAACAAAACACCATTCCAACTCACTTCTGTTTTGAAAATTATAATTCCTTAATATACCAAAATAACATATTATCTTGTGTTTCTTGAATTTGTTTAGGCAAGGGTCCAACAACAGCGGACATGTTCCCAATATGCTGAATATTATTTAAAATTATGGACATGTAGCAAGAGTTAAACACTAGTCCAAGTGTGTATGATATGATACGTGTCCAACAGACATATTGACCTCATATAAGTGCTCATGCTTTATAGGAAAGCTATTTTATCCACTATAACATTCCTTCCACCATTAATCCACAAACATCATCTGGATAAAAGAATTGAATCTTGTGATTATTCCCAAGTGGTGGTAGATAAGATGTAGAATATTGAATTTTTGGAATAATACAAGTGTCAAAGAAACCAATTACACATACCTATATATGTATGCATTTATAAGCATAGACTTGCATAACACGGTTACACAGAGGTGGAGCTAGAACAAACAGTGTCCAAAATGAGCTCAGAAAAGCTTGATGAAACTCAGGATGTGGGATGTGGTATTATTGCCGAACAATACTTAGCTTCCAACACTTTTCTATCTAGAAATTGTAAAATTACATTTCTAATAATATTGGTGATACTCTTTAGATAACGGAAAAGAGATGAAGGGGTGGCGGTGTATTATAGTCAATAATGGTTGTTGGACATCAGCAGAGTATTGGGAATAGAGAGAAAAAGGGTTTAGCTGAGGGTGTTAGTGGGTGGATACTGGTTGGAGTGGATGGGGGTGGTGATTGTAGCCTAGTAGTGGTTAGCGGGTGGGTTCAAGCGTGCTTAACAAATTATGAGAAAATTAAATTATACTAAAAGCGAATTCCATCATTGAACAAGAGGGTATGTCAGCATACATAAACCTTGAAAAATATTAGTGTACTTTTCTGAAAAGTAAATGTACGTCTTTAAAACCTTTTGGAAGGTCAAGGTGAATCAAAATAAAAAGTGAACAAAATGGCAAAGAAAGTTCATGATAAATTATACTGCGCCTATATATATCTTGTTTGCCACACTAAAAAATACCTCTGACAATCCCTCAGATTTCATAGGAGCCATGCCGTTGACCTCTCCAGCTTCGCCCATAGTGTTTTTATGCTCTGCTTCACCAACGAAATCATCAATAACAGGCAAAAGCAACGGCGGTTGATGATCGGGCATACAAGAGCTCAAAAATTGCACGCCTTTGGGACTGACACTGATGCAGGGTAAAATAATATTTCATTATGCTCAAAGAAAGTTACATCAGAAGAATAATTTACTGGCTAAAAAAGAGAAACTTCCATAGTTTATTGATCATACCAAGCTGATCAGAAAAATAGTTACAATAGAAGGTGGGGGGAAATATACTAGAAATTTATATCTTCAGAAAGAATTGTACCTGATAGTTACATATACATCTTTTACACTTTCTGTCAAATAACCTGTGCACCAAAAAGCAGAGACCCATTTACCAAAACAATTGTTACAGAAGGTAATGCAGGTAACTTGTGGAACTAAGATGATTCATAATAAAATTCATGCAATGGGAAAGAAATGATTTAAAAATTAGAAACTATCAACTAGAAAGTAATGCTGTTGATCCTTTTTTTAACTGCAGACTCTGAAACCATATCTCAGTAGCAAAAATGTATACCTCCCACGATATTTTTCTTTCAATATGAAGAGTACGTGGCTCTTCTTTTATAAGTAATTTGCTATCTCTTATGATCATCAAGAAAGTTGTAAGGAGGATCTTATCCAAGATATCTGTCTTTTTTTTCAACAGAAACAATTTACACCAAATTCAAAACTTTGGACCTAAATTGCTTAAAATGCACTAATATTTAAAACTTTGGTTAGCACAGAAGAACCATACCAAAAGAAATTAATTGTGAAGCTAGTGTTTTCCACCAGTTTGCTGATACCTCCTTGCCAAGGCCATGAAATGGAAGCTTGTCATACTGAGCATCAATAACCTTTTTTGACTGTGACCCACAAATAAAGGGAAGAATTAGGATCAAAACTGAGTAATCACACAAAAGAAAGGTCAATGTTAATGAATACATAACAAGAACATAAGTAACTTGTATAGGATGAAAGAGAACATTAATGTTCTTCAATTTAATGCAACAATAGCTTGTCAAATTAAGATGCAAGGCTCACATTGCTCCTTGCTCACAGGATGACAGCTCCACTATAGAAAGGCCTAAAAGACGAACCTTCTTTTTTTAATTAATTATGACAGGCCTACAACATAATAGTTTAGAACAATAGTGGAAGTGGAACAACTAAATAAACTCAACACTAAGTAGCAAGTAATCACTCCATCTTGCAACAAATTTTTAGGTCTTGTGGAAGGCAGTGTAACTAGTAAAGTTCTGTTCAAGTGGGAAAGACACAAACCCCAGATGGTCGAGTCATCCAGCTCTATGAACTGCAATATTACTCTTTCAATGTCTACATGAAATGCAGTATTACATTTTGCCTTCGGTTGAGGTGAAGTAAGCAAGTTCACAGAATTTGTCACTAAGCAATCCTAGTCTATCAGTGCTTGAATATAGTTAAGAACCCTTTAACATTTCAGCTCCAAAAACTGAATTCACATTGTAAAATTCAATGCCGAATTTGATTTGAATGAAATTTTTATTCACAAATTTAGAAAAGTTATAGATACTCGTTTAAACATACTATTTATGCCAACATCATGGTACATCAAATTAATGTATTAATATTACATAAAAAGTATGCTTGTGCAGTTTTGGTTTGAGTTTCAACATTCCAGTTAATAATGGGTTGAATGTATTTTTTAGTAAACTGAGGGCCAATTTACATCACTGAACCATTTTTTTTTCAAACTACTCATTGACCTGTATTTTTTTTACAAAACATTAAGTCAGTTGACTTTTAACAGAAGTTGATGACTTGGAATTGTAACTTGAATTTTTTATGACGTGGATGAGAGAGAAAAGTAAGTTGGACAAAACAATTCATTAAAATTGAATTAAACAAAAACCTATCACATTTATACGAGTTTTAAAGATCAAACAATAGGGTTCATAATCATAGTAGATCATAACTTTTGAATATATTATTATACTCAAACAAGCTCCCAGAATTATTTGATAAACTTTAAATAATCATACATCACCAAAGGCTTGACTACCAATTTTATAAGTTCCGGTCAATAAAATTCGAAATTTAAGAGAATTAGTATGAACATCAGAAACAGCACAAACAAAAGATGAAGATGAGTTGGTACGAATACCCAGAAGAAAAAAAAGGGAGCTACTATGCCTTTAATAACTTCTTCAGAAAAAATTTTAAAAAAATCTTTAACCATGTGAACTGAGCCAGTATGAATCACAAGACATCAATCGGAATTGGGAAAAAAAATTGAGGGTTTTTTTACATCGGTCAATATATCGTCATCGTCTCCATTTCTCCATTATAATCGGTCATAGATACACCTTCGTCCATAATTTAGTACACATGAAAACCTTAAAATTCATCTGCAAATCCATTCCAAGAAAAAAAATCAATTTGTTAAAAGAATGAAGAAGAATCCAGCATGCTCGAACTATGGAAAAGCCACACATACGCCCGGATATTGGCTACACTCTTGGATCTAGGAAGTTCAAGCATAGGAGCTCATCAATGGCGGATAAAACTCATAGTCCCTCGTTCTTATTCAGTCACTAATCAATGTTCACACTTATGATAGAACTCAAATCTAGATTTGGTTATTCACACCAAATTCTAGCTTTTTCTTAAGCTTATCAGCAATCCACTACAGAGAGCTGAGGAATCTCTTTTCCACTATAGAGCTTATCAGTGAGGAAGAACTGATTGAGTTGAAAAAATCACTTCCTATGATCTATCACACCATTTCTACGTTGGAAGAAGAATTTTGCCATAGGCCCATTAGTGATTTTATTCATTTCTACTAGTCAGTTCCATAACGATTAATATCAAACAATGATGTTCACATAAACAACGTGATGATGTACAAACCAAAACACATGGAGAAAATATTAAACAATACACTTATTAGGTATATTAGCGAAAATAGTTTTTTTTCCTTTCTAATTTTAAACACAAAAGCTTACTCGAGATCCACGAAGAACATCTACAGGCATATTGAGGCCCCAACGACCCCCACATGACTTGATGCAGGCCATCAATAAAAATGCTTCTCGAGACATGTCAGTCTCCTTCCTTGAGCTAGTACAATTATCACAGTATCCTGCAAAATAAAATGCACATAAATATATTTTATACCATAAAGGAAATATCATACGACATACAGATCACATCTCTCGGATTCACAGACTTCGTACATACTAAAAGAGAATTAGTACAGAGTACAGACCACATCTCTCAAATGCACAGCTTTCACCAAAGTACTCCAGCAGATATTTTCTTCTACAAGTTGTCAGAATGCAGTAGTGTTGTGCAGCCATGAATGATTCAATTATAGCTTTTCTCTGACTTTCCTGTTGAATGAAGACCAAAATAGTAGAAGCAATTCAGTCGTAACTCAAATACACCATAATTTTCAGTGGCAACAATCTGATCCATACTTGTTAAAACGGATAGTGGAATAAAAAAAAGGCATATCTTTCAATAAATATCATTACAAGATCAACAAAAGAGAAAGTCAACATACTGAATGCGCTTCTCGACAGTAGAAATCAGCTTTAGCAAAGTCGCTTCTTGTGTAATAAAGCCAGCAGTTGGAAGCAATACCATCTCGACCACAACGTCCACTTTCCTGGTAATAAGATTCTAAACTCTTTGGGCAGCCATAGTGTACTACATGCCTTATATTAGGCTTATCAATACCCATTCCAAAAGCAATTGTCGCAACCATGACTTGGATTTCATCTCTTATAAATGATCTGCAATAAGTAGCAAGGTGAATTGCACTCATAATTACTTGGTCACTCCTCTAAGTGGTGGAGAGGAGTTTAAAAATGAGGAAAAAGAGGATCTTCAAATGATGAAATGACAAAGAAAGCACAAACCTACAAGGTGAATTTTCAGTTTTCTTTCTAAGAAAAAGAATTACTAAACATATGCTTTACAATACGTGGAAACCATACTAAGATTTCCTTGCTGACAATTGGCAACTCTAGAGAGATCAGATATAAGAACCAAAGCTCCAATAACTACTACAGAATCCAGAGAGATTAAATGCAAGAAGGAAGATGACCTGTGTGACTCCTCACGAGCTTTACTCGCCATTTTACCATGATAAATTCCGGATTCAATTCCTGCCTCTAGAAGTGACTTGGAAATCTAAGACAAGTTCATAAATAGAATAATAAATAAACAAAAAAAATACTAAAAGTACAAAAGTTCCACTAGAAAGCCCAATCCAAAAGAAATTCCAATTAAAAATTATAAATATAATTAAACCACACCATGACTGGGAAAAAGAAACATGATCATTCAACGCGCTCAGTGCATGTCTTATGTTTCCTTTCCCAACTGATGAAGAGAAATTGTATGTTTACTCCCTACCCTTACATCATCTGTACTTGATTTGCATTCTCATTATGCATTTCAATACATGTCTCTATTGTTATATATTTTCAATGAGCAGATTTATGTTACACGGGCTTGTGTACTGCATTTGTTACTTGAAAATCCATATTAGCTATGTAAACTTCCAGTACTCGTCTATCGGTATGTCAAGAAGTAACTTAAAAGTTTAAGCACATCTTCTCACACGTTAGGAGGCATTTTAAGTAAACAATTCCACAACACACAAGCCAGTGGTCCACAAAATTACCAAACTTACAAAACACTGGATCACCAATCTGCTCCGATTAGAATACCAACAAATACCATTTAACGCTAGATGCATGCTGATCTCTTTAATTTAGCTTTTAGCTACTATTGTAAAGACAAAATAATTCAGAGAAGCACAAAACTTGTTGCAAGGTTAGAAGCACAGATTAATATCCTGTTAATTGTTATGACACATTGAACACGAGAGCCCTAAGGCTCAATCTATTGCCAATAAAAAAATTAAAGCAAAAACAGATGTTGCGACAACAAAGAAGTTGGGATACCATCCAAGAACATCTTCAAAATGATGTATAAATATTGTGCCACGTTATGGCCTAATGAGGACTGTGATGAGAAGGAAACTATAAATGTTGATCCTTAATCAATGGAAGTTGATTCATGAAGCATATAAAATCAACATAAACGGCAAAATTAACAACCCACAAAGAAAAGTGGAACTCAAGTTTTTTTATTTCCTTGATACAAGTAGGTATGGGAGGAAAAGTCTCTCGAAATAGGGTCGCGGAAGGTGAAGAGCAGATCTACAATCTGATTTTGAATTTCAATGAAGTTGTATTTGGGGTTGAAAAAGGAGATAGAAATAACTCGACTTAAGAGCTGACCTAATACACATCGGAGCATGACCAATAACTTATCATGACTTTTGGTTGGGCTTGTGGTAGACCAAGATAACTCTTGGTGCTCTTGGAACAGTGGATTCAACCATGATTCAGACTCGGGGTTGGGTCATTATAGCTGTGGCACGCGCAATGTGGGTCAGGTGAAAAATCAAGAACCAATCTATCCAGATGTGGCACATGTGTGGGGATGGGAGAGTGAGGACATTAAAGAGGATTAACCTGGAAGTCCCTTGCTGGTGATCATAGATGATATTCCAGATCCCGTACTGAAACACAATGACACCAATTTCTTTACACTAGCAAGGTTTCCTACATTGATGTTATATTAAGAATACTATGACGGTTCCCACAGTTGATGGAATTGTAGATTTAAAATTCCTGCTGGTGGCTGGTGCCCAACCTGGGACAGTGTTGGTGAACGTGAAAAAGTGTTGTTACTAAACAAGAACAACATGAGTGGTAATCAGCTTGTGAGAGTACAAATGAGATACCAAAATGGTTATCTGTGTGATTTAGGGGAGGGAAGAAGAAAGACCCTGAAGTAAAAAAGAAGTAAATAAACTACAAAGTGATAAGTCAACAAAACTACATAATTTTGTTAAGTAGCCTTGGGATAGTATATATTAAATAAATGTTTAGATATTTTTATATATTTTATGTATTGGTAAGTGGTCCATAGAGAGGAACTGTAGTTATGGTTTCTCACCAACTTAAATAATGTGACGTACCTTTTACTTGCACAAGAATGTAAAACAGAAGAACAAAAAAGCAAACTTAAAAAGTGAAATCAGAATGACCTGTTCAACATCTTTGACGGTTGTACAGTATATAATAACTGAACCAGCATCAGCTACAAATTTGGAGATCTCCCCCATGAGGTCAACCACAAATGAAGACCCATGGTTGAATGTTTTGACCCCATAGAATAGATTTTTGCGATCAAATGAGCCAACAACGACATGAGGGTCTTTCAGCTTAAGGGAACTCATAATATCGATCCGAACCCTGAAATACAAGAATATTTTTTCTCGGAAGCTTCTATTAGAGTTGGCACAAAACAATCTCTCACCCATCAAATACTTGAAACGCTAGAAAGCTTCTTTTTTTCTTTTAAAGGTGAAACACTAGACAGCTAATAAGGATTACATTTATGTAGAAAGAAACAATATGGATTCATTTCCATTTATATGTCTCTCCCTCTTCTTATTAATTTGTTTTATCTTTCTTGCCTTTCTACTTTTACACTTGTGATTTATTTCAGCCTTCCCCAACTAATTTGGGATAAAAGGCAATTTTGAGTTGAGTTGAGAAAGGAAAAATATGTATACCCTTGTATGCCATTATGAAGAAAATTAATGCAAACCCGTGCACCCAAACACTGTTTTTATAGATACTGCAGTACAAATAAATGAAGAAGAAATGGTATGACTGTACAATAAGATAACTAAGTGTGTCAGATTATGGTGAGAAGTTGGCAGCATTGCGACAGGAATAAGACTTCATGCCATAATTATGAATTACCTCAATCAGGACATAAAATCAAAATTGACCAATAATACTCAGACTCCGCAATAGGGAAAATAGATAGTAACACTGAAAATAACAGACAAGACTGCCAAAAATGATTCAGAGTATGAGCATTTGATTGTGTGGTTGAGAACAGTTAGTGCAGTACAAAATTATGTGCACATGGCATGGATTTGACTTAAGTGATTAATTTTTATCTAGAGAAGCAGATTAGCTATCATTACATACACTACTATTTATCATTATTTATTAATCTAATATCTCAGATGACCTTCTTTAAGACCAAAAACCATAATGGTTTCCACCAAACAAAATAACATGGATCAGTGTAAGATTTGGGGGGCGGGGGTAAAGAAAAACAAGGATCACAACTTGTAGATACCTACTTTTCTGTAGCAGTAGCCGTTAAGCCAACAAATGGAACATTGTAGAGAATGTCACGCAACTTGTCTAGATGTTTGTATTCCACCCTGTGAAGAAGATAATTATTTTATTCACAAACAGTGGTAAGAAGAAAACCAAGAAGAAAATGAACAAATAAAAAATAATCCAGGATTGTACGATAAAGTCAGCTAGTCAAGGTTGGGTAAAGATTGGTTCCAACAGAGTCTCACTTGAATCAATTTCTCATGCAAGCAATCTAGCCTCAAAAATATTTCAAAGCTTATCCAGCTTTTGAAGAAGCTTGTAGATCACTTCTTTTCTTGGGGATCACTTGCAGATTTATATGGTCTAAACACAATTAAGGCAGCGGCAGTTGGATAGTCTTTTTTTAACTGACATCCAGAGGATTGAGATGAACTCATTGACTTGAATTTTGTAGACTAATTTTGCAATCAGACAGAAGTGATGCTACAAAAGAAAAGAAAATTAAAAAATCTAAAATAAAATACGAAGACCTCAAACCAAGAAGGTATGTAAGTTCTAAGTAATTTCTCTTCATTTGGAGAGCGAAATATAGATGCTAAACCAAGTGCAGTACTCAAAACATTTCCCTGGTCAAACAGTGATCCGTCAAGACACGAAGACTGTCCTGGAATTTCTCAAAACACCAAGACAATGCATTATTATTCAGGTAAAAATAGTCACAATCTTGGATTCATCTGGATTTACAAACAGCCCAAATTTTAGTCTCCAAGCACAAAACCAGAAAGTTAGGCTTAATTTTGTACTCTAGAAACACCAGGATGACCATTCTAAAATGTAAGTTTTCATTGTTTATAATAAGTTCTCAATTATTTGTGTGTGTTTATATGTATAAGGGGAGTGATCCATAGCAACTACTTGCTAGAGGTACCGAACCATGTAAAATATGCCAAAAGGTGTTACATATCAAAAGGCCACAAAGATAATAACTAATAACCTACTAGTAAAGAATCAAGTAAAATATTTGAATCAGTAAATCAGACCTGAAATCGTGGCCCCACTCTGAAATGCAATGTGCTTCATCGACAGCCAAAAGACAAATACCAATGTTCAGCAGTTTCAACCAGAAGCTGAGATGAAAGTACGATGTCACGTTAAAATATGATTACAACTAAAGCACATTAACAAATATGCCATAACTACATACTCTATTACTTCAAATGAAATTGCAAGATGGATCAAGATACACAAATTTATATGCAGAGCTTCAGTGAAATATGCTAGTATATAAATATTCTACCTGTTGTATATTGATGTTCTTTGATTACTAAAAGAATTAGTACAATGACTGATACAATCCTGATCAGGCTCGCATCGAACAACATTCACTCAACTCGAGTTCCATGGACAATTCAAGTGATCTTAAGAGATGGGGCTCAAATCGACTCAAGGATGCTTACATTGGACCTCAATTTAAGTGAACCGGGAGTAGAGGATCATTTATATGTTTTGGGATGGCTAGGTACCATCTATTTAGCAAGTCCAAATCAACGCAAGTCAAGTCATTATGTAATGCACGGAACAAAGGAGAAGGATCGAGGATGAATGGCAAAGCATTTATTATGGGATATGTTTCTAAGTTCAGGTCTAAACAAAAATTCAAGGTTGTTGGAGGAAGCAAAATGGACAAGGATTCAAGTTTGGGACTTAAATACATAGAAGGGGACATTCTGACCAACTGGCGCGGGAATGGGTTGAGAGCAGTGCGCCTTGCGCCCCACGCCAAAAGGGCAGGGAAGTTCTGTAGGTTCAGCGCGCCTCGCGCCATAGATAGGTTGGGACCAGCGCGCCCCGCGCTAGGGCAGCAGATTTTGGGCGCGTTTTTCAAGGCAACGCGTCTTTGACTATTTGACCAAATTTCTTTCCATATTTTTAGGGGATCTTTCATATCTTTTCATAATTCTGATGTATCTAGGATATTTATTAGATAGGATTTGATTTCCATATTGATTTGTTAGCTATCTCTATTCAAATTCTTATTCCTTGTAGGAATTAGGGTTTTGATTTCTTATTTCTTATAGAATTAGGATTTCTCATCATTATAAATAGATTACATAGTTGATGTAATATGGGAGATTTCAGCTTTATTTTACTTGTGAGATTATTCTCTACTTTTGGTTCTTTAAAGGATTCCTAAGTAATTTCTTAGTTTATTCTTTGACAATTTGACTTATCATACAATAATACATAGTTGTGTGTGGCGTCTTCTACCACATCAATCGTCGATTGTGTCGAGGTTTCTGTTTCAATATAAACAAGGGGTTTAAGCGTCGTTAGTGTTTCATTCAACGTTGATTTCATTGCTTAATCGATTGTACCAAGGTTCTCGTCTCAATATAGACTTTGGGTTAAGATGTCGAGAGAGTTCCACTCTATCAACTGTACTAGAAATTCGGGTGACGACCACCTCACGCAAGCGTGCCGTGGAGTCCATCATTTGAAATCAAATTTAAGATTTTCTAGCAAGTTACTTATCTTTAATTTTCTGTTGAAATATATATTGTAAAAAAAATCGTGAAAAAAAAATACATATTAAAAAAAATCAAATTATATTTCTACTGTGCTAACCAAACTTGTAGTACACCATTCTACCATCCGATCATTCTATCATTTACCATTCATCATCAATCCTGGCGAAGCAACATCATCCACGTTCGGGAAAAATTTCGAGGAAGCACCAACGGAAATTCAAGAGAGGCATACAAGAGGAGTACAAGGCAACCAACCTGTGATTTTGTGGTATTCCAATATTCATACTTTCTATATTTTGTTCTTGATAAGTTACTTTTGAATTGCATTGTAAAACTATGAATTTATTTGGTGAATTCAAAAAGAACCTATAAGAGATAATATTACAGGTAAAAGGCAAGAGTGTCAGATTATTATAGGGTAAAAGCCAAATTTGAGCGATACACGAGTGAATCATCATTGTCTGAGAGTTCCACCTTACGACTTTGCTAGAAACGATCCGGGCGCCGACCATCTCACGCAAGCGTGCCGTGGAATCTATCAATTACCAGATGGTAGAATTGAATACAGGCATTGCCATTTATCATTGTCATAAACTAGTTATATAGTACCACTAATAGGACTGAATACAGACACGATAGGATAAAATTCTCCATAGTACTTACCTCTTGGGAATAAGGCAAGCCTTTTCAGGAGTCATGTACAGAACGTCAAATCTGCCGCACTCTGCATTGCTTTGCACACTAGAGTCAGTCTGGGCACTAGATAGATACTCAGCTTTAACTCCCCTCTGTTTTAATGCCATTACCTATACAAGAACAAATAGTAGAAATCATCAAGGCCCGGCAGAATGATAATGATGATGATGATGATGATGATGATAGTTAAAAGTACCTGATCTTGCATTAAAGAAATAAGAGGGCTTATGACTATAGCAGTCTTTTTGGAAATCAATGGAGGAACCTGATAGCTTTATACACCATACAGTAGGATCAAAGGGAAACTTTATAATCACATTGAAATTTAAGCCATTATAACAACTGGATTATTTTCAACAAAACAAAAAGAAAGAAAGGGTTTTACCATAATGACTTGCCACTTCCAGTGGCCATAACCACTAACGAGTCTCTTCCATCTAATATTTGCTGAATAATCTCTTTTTGATAGGGCCTAAAGGTAGAATACCCAAAATATTTCTGTTCGAAGAAATCCCAAATTCAATAATAAAAAAAAAAAAAATCATACATTTCACATACAAGCAGCGAACACATAACAGAAACTACAGAATCCATGTGAAGATTGTAGAGCTACAAAGATGTAAATTTGCAGTGACGGGTAAGGTGTTCTCAATTTAACCTAATTATTACGCGTTTTGTTGAACCAAAACGATTAAAGAAGAAAAATAAATTAATTAAACCTTGAGGGAGGACTCCATTTTCTTTGGTCTTTGCCGTCAAACGGGAGAAGTAACTCAGGAAACTTCGGATTGGGATGCTTCGCTACTAATTTTGTATGTCTGTGCAGCGGCCTGCGTGAACAGTTGGAGTATACAGATTGGGTTTCCCGCTATTTTCCACTTTACCATCCCATTTATTAGTATTTATTTATCTTTAAATTTTTATAGAAACTGTACAGAATAATAGGTGTGATTTTGAAGGAGACCTTTCCTCTACTAATTTAATTTGAAAATACTTTGAGTTAAGAAATTAGACCCACACAAAAAAAAAATATATATTAAGAGTGGGGTAGGTCACTATTTTTTATTTATTTTTTTGAGATAAAACTTTGAATAGGTTTCTTACTTTTTAAGCAAAAAAGAAAAATGTCTACACAGTCTATAATGAGAGAGAAGTTTGTAAGGAGAATTAAGATGTGAAATACTATAATGTTTTTACTTTTGGGTAATTTTAAAGATATGAAAGTTTTATTTAAACAACCTTATTTTTCACAAAAAAATTGTGGGAAGAATATTTCTCTCTTTTATTAGTAATATCCGTATTCAAAAAAATAATTTATTCTTAAATTCGAATATTATCCGCTTCCAAACAACTATCTGAATTAGCTGGCATAATTAATTAAAATTAGTGAATAAATAATTAAAAATTACTATTATGATAATAATATAACATATAACACAATTATCAACCATATGATTTAATTTTAAAATTCAAAAAAATTAATCAATCTATTTAATAAAAGATATTAAAAATATCTTTACTCAGAATTATGATACCAAATATCTAATATCCATTAATGACATACGGGTTTAATAACGAATACAAATATAAATATATCTGTATCTATATTTATTTGTGAACATCTCTAATCCAATACAAATAATATATACTTTAAACGAATATGAACACAGACAAATATCTTTTTTTTTTTTACTCAGGGAAATATTGATTCTTATTTCTATTGGTAGAAATATTTAAGGTTTTTTTCTAGTTCCAAGTACAGGATGTATAGGCTATTTCCAAGAGGAAAGAGAAAGTTCATCTCCAATATTATTATCATCCAGATCCGGTGTACTATGTATATTCTTTGACTCGCATAATGTTCAATGAAAGTTATCATCTTGTTGACAAAAAATTTGGTTACAACAATTAAAAAAAAAAAGATCCTGGGTGACGCCGCAACATATTGTGCCTATAAAAAAAGCTTTCTGTAAGCTTCTGCCTCTTGAGCCATTTCCTCAAGGGTCCTGTCTTTCCTTTCCTTGTCCAAGTCGAGTGTCTGCTTTAGTTCCTTCTCCTTTTCATCTATCTACACCATTGACAAAAAGTAAGAGGTAAGTCATTGTAATCATATGAAGATTATATATATTGATATAACCAATAAAATTCATCTTACAGCTTCATATATTTCATCATTTTTCTCAAAGTCGCCAACTTTTCGTGGGATGATGTGGATATGAACATGAGGAACTGTCTGTCCTGCTTGCGGCCCATCCTAAAGTATCAGGAAACATCAAGAAGTTAAGATCAACTTGACAAAGCCAACAAAATTCATGCAGAAGCCGCAGGAGAATTTTTTTGGCAAAAACTGAGACACAAATCTGATGCATTCATGGACCAATTCAATAACAACTAGGCGACCAACTCTCCTAAAAGACGGAACAAATGCAAAAATCAAGTACCAGTGATTAGAATATGGTGTGTGGTGAGAGCCAGGTAAAGTTAAATTGCCCACAGTTCACCTTGTACAAAATCCATTTGATTGATTCCTATTATTTACTCAGGGAAGTATAGGCTATAAAATACAAATCATCATAGTAATTCTGTACCTGTTACTTCTTTGAGTGTAAGTACGATTGAAGGCTAATCCGGTTGTATCAACCTTTTAACTTGTGTGTATGATATTTGAGGATCAATTCAAGTTAGCTAAATTGGCAAATAAAGGTTAAAACAAGCAGCTAATTTTCAGTTAAACTGGTTCTAGATTCATATCTCATTAAATAGGCATAGGATTAAAAGTGCTTGTATAAAATAGAGAATAAGCACAAAACAGAAACAGTCTCACCTGGATTGCAAATGTGAGAGAAGATACTTTGTGATGGTACTCAAGCTGCTTACCAACCTTTTGCGCTATAATCCATAAGTCACTAGTCTCGACATCAGTAAGATCAACAAAGCGCTTCACCTCACGTCTTGGGCAGACAAGCACATGTATTCAATGTCAAGGGAAACAATAGAGGACATGCAAAAAAAACAAATAACAGAATAGGCACCCATACAATATCAACAACTTGATCATCTGGACCTTCCCTAGGCAGTAGTATGGCATATAGCCATAGAATCACCAGGAGATATGTATATGTATCATAGTTGTCAAAACGCCAATGCGGGACGTGGCGGTAGTTGACCGCCAGGACACCTAGTCGATATGGCGACAAGTTGTTAACAATGTGCAATTTATACATTATTTATTTTATTTCAAAAGTATATTGCACAATAAAATTTTATATACACTAAAATCCAAAACATAATGACTAACACTATGAAAAGTCTCCACTCTCTACTCTGTTTTTAGTCATAACTCAAACAAAGTCATCAATTATAAAGTCGTTTCAGTCTCCCTCACAAGCATTGCTCTCATTCAAAATTCAAAGGAGTGGGGTCATGGGTTAAGTTAAGGTCACGGGTTGAGTTACTTGGAGTCTAATGGGTTATGATGAGTTATGGTAAAAAATGACTTAATCACTTAATTTAGGTCCGCTACCAATGCGTGAGCCTTGGCGGCTCAACGTCCAAGGTGTTGTCTTACCCTTCTCCAACGCCAAGACTCCTAGTCGTCGCCTCGACGACGCCACGACAATTATGATATGTATGTGTATATTTTTTCACTTAAGAACAATATTTGTAGGGAAAAGGGTTATATGTACAAGGGCAAGAGAGATCCTTTCCACATCTTACGGTAGTATTACACAGGGTCTATGTAATATCCGGATATAATAATAATATAATTAGATAATATAAGTGTAACAAATAATTATTTATACATATCTAAAACCTATAAAGATAAGATAAGTCATTTAAGTTATAACAACCTTTTAGTTTTAAAAAGGGCTCTTTTCCTTAGTTATCTATTATGTAAAGAAATTTCATGTATTTAAATCATTATATAACAAGAGAAAGAAATATCAGACAAGAGAGAGAAAGAAAAGAACGTAAAAACTATTTGATTTGGAGTACTGCAGAACAGAGAAGAAAAAAAGAAGAAAAATCAAAAAGAATTTGTTTTCTTCTAATTTTGTGTTTCACAATATCGAGGTAAGTGGCTTTCCGAAACTATTTAATGTTTTTAAATTATCGTTTATTTTTAATTATACGTTAGTAATTACTCGAATGCCTAAATGTATGGTTTCAAAATGTGTTATGTTTTATTTAAAGCTTCCATTTAAATTAAACTGTTATGTTCTTCTATGTCAAAATTCGGATCAAGTATTTATTTTTGAACTGTGAAAAAGTATCGTTTAGAATATCGATAATATTGCGAAAAGGTTTTTGAAATTCTCAGTCTAACTATGTATAGAACCCGTTAGTGATTACGTTTAGTTCCGAAGTTAATATAGGACCTACTAAGGCACACACCTTTTAGATGCCCTTCGGGGAGCGTGCATATTAGATACTTTAGTAAGGTGCGTGATCATTGACATTATTGAACTTTTGAGGGCTACTGTAACCTTAGTCGCTAAGGCTGTTGATTAAAAGATATATTGTATACATTGAAATCATTTTGAATGTAAATTCGTTTTGTTATTATCTGTTTTAGTTTTGAAAAGTATATTCATTATCGTTATCGAACAAAAAGAATTTCGAAAAAGTGTTTTGTAAATTATACTTTATCCACCTAAGTAGTAAGGATTGTCACTTGTTGGGCTTCATCACTCACCCCCTTACAGATTTTTACAAGTCTCATCGTTGAAAGCTGAGCGCTTATTTTATACGCTTTAGATAGCTGGAGTTTAATTTATGATGTTATTTCTTTGATAAAACTTTTAGTTTCGGGGAGTTGCGTCTCCGTTATTCGAATTTGGTATTTATTAATATTTCATTTGAATTGGATTAAAAGATAATTATTTTTGGATTTTAAGTTAAGATTATTGTTGAGTTGTTTTGTTTGGGCTTGCAATGTGTAGCACTTTGGGCCTGTAGCGGGTTCAGGGTGTTACAATCTAGGTTTAGACGGTCTCAAGATGACAGACATTAATCTGCTCAACTCTATCACAACTGTATGCATATATAGGCGTATTTAAAATGTAAAACAGATGTGTAAGCCCAACAAACAACTACTTGAACCCTTCAGGACACAGTATGAATTCTTGCAAGTCCCTTGAGTGCAATGGAACGCAATGCGTGATGAGCAGTGGAACATTGACCGTTGCTCCGAATAAAAGTGACTATTTTCTTCAGTGGGATATGCAGGCACTAGAAAAACAAGCAATTAACTTTGGTCAAATAGTTAAAAATATAAGTCCAAAAGATTCCCAATACTTCATTCAAAGATTGAAACCAGAGGATATGACCTGCAAGACAAAGGATTAAAGATGTAGTTCAGAACTAATTAGTTATAATAACAAGATTTTGGGTTAAAAAACATCAAGTGAAATCATTTCTGAAGTCTAGTAATTGATTCAAAATTAAGTATACGATTAACCAAACTTAAGAAATGAATGGTACACAACATTCTCACATAATTGTAAGAAGAAGAAGAAGAGAAAAGAATGGATGTGAAGGATTCTACATGTCATCACTATTAAGTTGAAAAAATAAGTTAGATTATCTAGATATATAATATATTATTGCATTTTTCTGTGTCCATATGATTGCACATTTGCGAACAACCATATGTAGGGTGCATACATGTGTATACAAAGGTATATACTGATATACATGAGAACCAGGAAGTTTCCAAGACTACATACCAAAGAAGTGGTCAAAATTGTGATTGGTTGCCAATAGATGCAGCCACCGGGCTATTTTTGGTACACAATTCTCGTTACAAATAGCATGAGAGCTACAAAGATAGTGCAACAAATAGTAAACAAATGCTACCTGATTAAAAAATTGAACTTGGTGATTAAGTCCAAGTTGAGTCAATTTGATAATACTTACTTCCTTCCAAAAACCTAATGATTTTTTCAATTTATTTTTTTACATTAAAGCGTGTAAGCTTAGTCATAGAAACCTGCCAAAATACATTCTCTCACGAGTTTCATCGTATGTCCTTGTAATATTAAAGAAATGACGCCTTCAAAGTAGTTAAGGTTCACTTTTATCCATTTGCATTTTCATTGCCACAGAGTTCTCCAAAGTATAGTGAAATAACTCTCTTTTGCCTTCCTTCAAGTTTCCTCATTCTAAAAGGAGGGAAACAATATCAAGGAAGCGCAACCTAAAGCTAGAAAGCATAAACCACATTATTCACGAATTATCAATTAATTACATACCAGGAGTTACTAAAACATTCATACTAACCAATAAAGCGCTTAAAATGATCAGAACACTGAAAAATAAGAAACTTAATTTCAAACAAAACCCTAAAAAAGCTACTCTTTGGCAGCCTAAAGCTGGTTTGGTAGGATTGGGGTAAAGCAATAAGGTTAACAACTGAACTAGTCAAATCCATTCCAGTGCAAATGTCCAAATCGCCATACTGCCAAACGACCCAATCCCATAATAAATTAAAGCCTAAAAATTTACATCGATAATTGATCAAAGTAAAAAAAATGAATTCATAAATAAACGGGTATGAAGTAGAGGAGTGAAATAGTTACCAGGAAGGAGAGGGCGGAGGTTGACCATGGCATAAGAAAGATTGGAGGAGTAAAAAACTTCCTTGTGGTTGATTTTGTAGGGTCCGAATGTATAATTCTCCGTCTCCATGTGTGACTGCAAGGGCCAAAATTCCAAATGAATGTGAAGATAACAGTAGATTTGATTTGATTCTGGTAGTTGTAAATTACTAGTGCTGGTACAAACTTGCCTTGAGGTGTGGAATTTGATGACTAACGGATCGAATTGTTCTTGACGAATAATAAATTGAAGGAGAAGTAATAAACCCTTTGGAAGAGAGGACAGAAAATGGTAGCTTTACCATTACGTTGGAGTTTCCGGGTGTCGGTTTTACCCTTTGATTATGCTACCCCTCCTTCCCTCCGAAACAAACATTGATGTTACGCGAGTAAATTTGGAAATAGAACGAGTCATTCTCATAAATATAATAAAAAAATTATATTTAATTATTTTATTAGAATAAATTATTTTTATTTATGTCAAATTTATAAATTTTATTTTTAAAAAAATATATGAAACGATTCATTTCATTTCAGTTGAAATAGAATAAATTATTATGCTCTCTATTTTATTTAATTTCATTCCACTCTTTATTTTATTTTTTCACCAATTTAATTATTAAAATTCATGAGTAGTACATTTTGCAAGTAAATTTTCAATATTAGTTGACAGAAAAAGTCTAGGGGACCTATTTTTTTCGATCGCAGTAATGATTTATCAGATTTATTATAATCCCTTGCTTTATTACGCCAGATCCAAAAAGACACCCAAATCACTGTATTTTATAAAAATTTCAGTTCTAATAAATCACATTAATTATTTTGTAGTCAAAAACAAAAAAAAAAAAAAAAAAAAAAATTCGGCCGATCACTATCCCGGTCGGAAATAGCCGGTCCCCTCTAGGACTCTAATTGACAATATAGTTTTCGCGCTCTTATTACTTCATATGTCAAAAATGTTATGCCTTTTTATAATTTAAAAAGTAAAATATATGTTTAGTTATAAAACAATATATATATATATATATAATCAAAAGGAGTCCACAATTTTCAATTCAAACTCCATCTTTTTTATATAACAAAATAAAATAATAATGAAGTCTAACTGCGTAGGCACTTGGCACCCTTTTCTTTCTCTTTCTCTGGCATGAGAATGCAGACGTGTTTTTAAAGAGATTATTATAGTTACACCCTCGTTTTTACCAAGGATATGTTTGTTTCTATGGGAAAGACTTTGTAAAAATTTCTATTGTTATTTATGAAAATAACAATTCTACTATTATTATCAGTAAAAAAGAGCATATTTTTGTTGAATATTTTTTATTTTTTTGTTGAAAAAAGAGTTAAATTTGTGTGGAGAATATATTTACTGCTGCCATTATTTTAGGAAATTAATATTTTCATATAGTTTTTTTTGATAATTTTATATAAAAATAAGTAAAGTGGGAATTTGAGTTTGCTTATTTTATACCATTCGTGAAGAGCCGGTAATTAGAGAGTAATTGGAGGGTGGGACCGTGGGACAAAGAGAAAGAAAGATAGAAAAGAGATAAGGTTTGTGATATTTTGTTTCTGTTGAGCTCTATATCTATATCTATATCTATATCTATATCTATATTCCTCGACAAAGCTAGCTAACTAAAGATGAATCTCGCGGGTGGTTCCTTCACTACCTCGGTGGTCAATGTGCCCAACTCCCGTACATATCATAATCCCCACTCACCTTTCTCTCTCCTCCATCGCCCAAACACTATTTACTTGCCATCGCCACCACATCTCTCCAACCTTACCACCAGCTGGAGAACAGCTGTCTCCGCCGTCGACTCCTCCGACCCCATCGTCCAAAAGGTAATATCGCTTCTCTTCTGTTCACTCCTTAGTCTTATTCCCCTTCATTTTCTCATAGATTCAATCCATGACTATGTGGCTGCTACTGCTACCCGCTAGTGTTGAAAAGTAGAGAATAATGCCAATTGAGAACTGTTGGGAGTGACCCATACTTCTTGGGTTTAACTAATGTTCTAGGCCTCATTGGTTTTAGCCATCTTATAGCTGCTTGAGTTTTCTAGTTCAAATATAAACATTGTTTGGTGTGTGGAGTGTGTGAGACATATATACATATAGACATCAGACAAGCTGGGATGTATTATTTGCAATTTTAGGCGATTTCTATGCACTAGAGTAATATTTATTTGAATAATAACTCAACTATGGAGAAATTATGAAATCTTTAATCTTGATACACTTCTTATCACACAATTATTACTCAGAATAGACTATTGGCCTCTGGCCCTCTGGTGGTTAAGTTTGTACAAAATAAATTAGGGATTTAACCTCGGACTCTACAAACCATGATGCTATGCTAGTTCAAACAATTATGATTATTTATTTTTTAGGACCAAATATGTGTTAGCTCATAAATCTTACTTTTCGACTGATCAATTATATATGGTAAGATATGTAACATTATATTGATCTTTGTTCTTTTTCGTTTTAAGATCATTTTTTAGAAAATAAAAATTGTAGTTCTCTATATCAAATCACAGTTTGTTCTTTATTTAAAGACATTTTTTTAAAAGTTCTCTGTTTCAACTTACAATGCAGGAACATGCAAGCAGCAAGAAATACTACTTTGTTGTTGCAAATGCAAAATTCATGCTGGATGAAGAGGAGCATTTTCAGGAGCAATTGGCTGAGCGTATCCGCCTCTATGGAGAGCGTAACTTAGAGCAGGATTTTTGGCTTCTGATTGAACCCAAGTTTTTGGAAAAGTTTCCCAACTTTACTAAGAGACTTAAGAGACCAGCTGTTGCTCTTGTTTCAACCAATGGCCCCTGGATCACGTAAGACCAAGCTTAATCTCTCATATCTTGTGTATTTTGATACTGTGCTGTGTTAATTAATGCAGTAAAATGCATCACAAAACTTTATATTTTTATAAATATGAGAGTATCGGTACCTCTAACAATACCCCCCTTAACTTAAATTTTGTACATGCCCCCTCAAGGCTAATTATCTAGGGAGGAGGGAGGAGGGAGGTGGGAGGTGGGAGGTGGGAGGTGGGAGGTGGGAGTTTTGAGTTTAATTATTCCGTCTTTCACAATATCATAGCAATATGTATATCAAAGGATTTTTGGTAAAAGGATTGGGGAGGTGGGAGTTTTGAGTTGAATTATTCCATCCTTCACAATATCATAGCAATATGTATATCAAAGGGAAATGGCAACCTTTTCTTTGTTTCTTATTTTTTTGGTAAAGGATTGACGATGGACATATATAAACAGTATCTTTGTTGATTCATTACAAATCTCCACATGGGATTGCGCAGGTTCATGAAGTTAAGACTGGACCGAGTTCTATCCGATAGCTATGAAGCTGACAGTCTAGAAGAAGCATTGGCATCAAATCCTGTCAAACTAGAGTTTGAGAAGCCAGGAAACTGGGTGGCTCCGTACCCAAAATATGAGTCTGGTTGGTGGGATCCCTTCTTGCCTGCAAATACTGAGAAGCAAAAAGTATGATACATAAACTTTTAACTTTTATCCAGTTTCTGGTATGTACCAGTAAATTGAAGATGTTGAGGCTTTGAACAAATTAGTAGTGAAGGAACTTAAGAAATGAAGGGACCTGATATTCATGTTGAAGTTCAAGGAACATTAAGAAATGGATCGAGAGAAACACCAATATAGGACTTGAGAAGCAGGTTCGGTTCGTTAAACAGTGTTGGATGCAACCAATCCAGGTAGTTTTAGAGGTTGTTGAGTGAAGTTTAAAGGGTTCAAAAAGGGTATGTACTATTAAGTTAAGAAAATTTAGCATTTAGCAATCCAAGTAGTTGTAACTTTGGAAACTTTTTCAACCTGCATTATGGTGTTCAAGATCTCACTTTTGGGAATTCCATTGAAATGTTCATTGGCAAACACCTCAATATGCTTAAGGGGGTTTTGCTATTCGTTTCTTGATTCATCTGATGAGAATAAAACAAGGTTTGGCAAGAAGAAGTCAACACACAAGTTGCAGATTCAATTATTAATGCATTTCAAACAAACCCTCCTCTCTAAAAAGACTATGTTCATGGCTTTTTGGTTCATACGAAGGAAGGATGATCATGTATAAAAAGAATATTAGATTTACATGGTAATTTTGGGATGGAGATGGAATTACTTCTGGTCTGAGTCTCCGATGCATGCATATGCTAATTGCTAGCTAGAGGATCCTGGGATAATTGTTCATCGTAACATGAAGGTTTGATAAAAAGGTTTTCTTTTTAATTGTAAACATATATAACAGTATGTTCGAATCAGACATTTTGAGTCTTCAAATAGTTGGAAGCCTTGCTTCGCCAAATCTGAATCAGCCTGCCTAATTAATTTTGTCACTGAAATTGTAAATTGATATAAAGGTTTTCAAGAATTCACAGATTAAGAGTTATTCTGATAATCTTCATCAACAAAAGTTGTAGTCTTAAACCAGAATTACTTTGTCGCTGATATACTATTATATTTAAATTTTAATCTGAAAAATGATAAATTAATGAATAAATAATTAATTGGAAGTAATAAATCAATAAAAAAAATTAAAAGAATCCAACTACACGAGAACCACTACTCCTACGGTTTTCCAACCGTAGTAATGAAGAAAAGTATTTATCGCAACCAATAATTAGAATTAATTATCTGTCATGACTTACATATTTATAATAAAAAGAAATTCCCATTAGAACTTACATATTTATAATAAAAAGAAATTCCCATTAGATCCATGACGCGACGTCTCCTATCCCCGACCGTGAAAATGAAGTCTCTGACGAAGTGAACTAAAAAAGGTATGTATCAAGCCAACAAAACTCCTCAACACCAAGTCATGTACAATCATTCGAAGGCCTATTGTATCACTTCATCAAAAATTGACAGTAACCACCCCACCTGGTCGACACAACTCGCTTATCAAACACATCCTCAATAACCTATGTTGTACGTTGTGTAGGAACAATAGAAGGTGCAAATGGAACAGATAAAGGAGGAACAAGTATAGGCTCATCAGGATTAACAAGTGTAGGCGAAATGGGTGAAGAAAATATGGAGTAAAGCCTTCTACATTGAATACATGACCAATGCTCATATTATTTGGAAGATCTAACTCGTATCCATTAATGTTGCCCTTCTTTCAAACTCAAAATGAACTCATCTTCTTAGCATGCACTTTCTTCTATGTGTTATGAGGTAATTCTCATTAAACTCTTGATACATGCGATGAACATCTACAACAGACTTATTATTTTCATTGTTTAAATTAATTTTCTTTTTATCTCTACATGCAAATCATGAATGTGATGCGCAAAAGACTTTATAAACTCACTAGCTCTATATGCAATGGGAAGAGGAGCTAAATCAACACATTTTCTAGGTTGATAACCAATGTACGCCTGAAATAGATTCACTCCAGTTGAACGATTAATTGAGTTATTATATGCAAACTCAGTCATAGGTAAAACCTTATCCCATGTAGACACATTATCACCCATAAGATTACATATCAAATCACCTAGACTTCTATTAACAATCCCGATCTAGTCATCGATCTGGAAATGATACGCAGTAGAGAAACTTAAGTGTGGTGTTCAGTTTCTTCCAGAGTTTTCCAAAAAAAAACTTATAAATTTTGCATCTCTATCAGAAACTATAGTCAATGGTAACCCACACAACCTCACTACTTCACTAAAGAAAATCATGGCAACATGTGAGGCATTATCAGTTTTACTGCAAGGAATAAAATGTGTCATCTTAATGAAACGGTCCATTACAACAAAAACTGAATCATAACTCCTCTGAATTCTCGGTAACCTAAGACAAAATTCATGCTAAAATCCTCCTAAGGTGAATAGGGAATCAGAAGTGGAGTGTACAAACTCATGTTCTGCTTTCTACCCTTAGTAGAATAACATATGCGGCACTTAGAAATAATACGAGTTACATCTCTCTTGAGGCTAGGCCAAAAGAACCTTTCTTCAATATATAATGACAATGGTCTTATCTCGACCAAAGTGACGAGCTAATCCTCCCATGTGTAACTCGCACAATAAATACTCACGCATCGATGTACTAGGAACATACAAGCGGGTTCCCTTAAAAAGACACCCATTATGGATATGAAAATCACTAGAGGGTGGGGAACTAAGATTCTGTAAGGCAACATAAATGTCATTAAAGTCAAGTATAGTACTCATGGATAATGCGTTCAAATCCCACAACCTTCATTTTCAAAGAGTTGATAAGTATGGACACCCTACTCAACGCATCGTCAACTACATTCCATGTCCCTTTGCAATGCTTAAGGACAAAAGAATAGTCCTTGATAAACTTTACTCACCTAGTGTGGATGACTTGCCTTTTTTGAGATTTAAGGTACTTGAGTGCTTGATGATCGGAGTAAAGAACAAATCCCTTTTGCAACAAATAATGTTGCTAATACTTAAGCGCCTGAACTATAACATAAAACTCTCTATCATAGGTAAAGTACTTTGTCGGACCTCATTCAAATTCTCACTAAAGAACGCTATCAAATGACCCTCCTGACTAAACATTCTCCTTATCCCTATTCCTGAAGCATCACATGCTACCTCAAACACTTTACTAAAGTCTAGTAGCACGAGAAAAGGTGCATGTGTCAACCTATTCTTGATTTCCACAAAGGTTTTGGTAGCCGATTTAGACCAAACGAAATCTCCCATTTTCAAACTATCAGTGATGGGAGCCATAATGGTACTAAATTCTCTAATGAACCTCCTATAAAATATAGATAGCTCATGGAAGCTTCGAGCTTCGTGAATATTAGAATGGGCAGAAACCCCCTATTTGAAACCAAGAAAGATGATTTACTCCTGAACAAAGAAACACTTCTTCAAATTAACAGAGTTTCTCACATAAAAGAACTGTTAGAATCTTTCGTAAGTGAAGTAAATGTTCCTCTCAGATTTTACTATGAATGAAGATGTCATCAAAATAGACCATTACAAACTTGTCTATAAAAGGACATAACACCTAATTCATTACTCTTATAAATATGTTAGGTGCATTGGTTAAGTCAAAAGGTAAGACTAATCACTCATAAAGTCTGTCCCCCGTCTTAAAGGCGGTATTTCGCTCATCTCCCTCTTGGATGCAGATTTGGTGGTATCCACTCTACATGTCTATTTTGGTGAAAATACGAGTCCAAGTCATCATATCTGGCATGTCATCAAGTTTAGGTATAAGAAATTTATACTTTTTATGACTCGGCTATCACAACATATTCTTAAACTCCCATAAGCCTTAGGGGTGAACAATGCTAGAACGACACAAGGGATAAGACTTTCTCTAACAAAGCATTTTCTCAATAACTCGCCCACTTGTTGTCTCATCTCAGTTTGCCATGTAGGAGGTAGTTTAGGTAAAGAAAATCTCAGAACAAGGTCAATGACATGTTGGATGTATCTAAGAGGTGGTAACCCATTGAGTAACCCAGTAGGCATAACATCGACAAACTCATGTAGAATTTGCCTAACATCACTAGGAATCTGTCTAACATCACTAGGAATCTCTTTAGTACTGAGTCTACTCAAGAACATCTCTCACCTCTTTAACATACACCACATACACAATCTTCTTCTTCAACACACTTTGCTCAAACTCCTTTATATTAAGAATATATTCTGAATCATTATATTGGGAGAGTAGTGGAAAAGGAGACAAATACCGAAGATGGTGATTTGATATGCATTTGTATTTCTGATCTAGAATTTCTCTTTTTATTTTGTGGTTTTGCATATCAGTTAACATTTAAATGCCTTGTAGCACAAATAAGAATTTAAACAAAATATTTCAGAATTTGTGTGTGTATTTAAGAGTAAATGTTAGCATGTCATCATGGATGGTATTTGTATGATTTAAAATTATATACCCAACACTTTGAATTAATTCTCAACTGCAACTATATCAATTGTTTAGATTTCTGTGTTCCAATTCATTCATTCATTCCATATGGGGGAGAAAGTTTTGTTAGAGAATTTTGTGTGCACACCACCAGTTAAGGCTTCCTTCAACTTGTAGCCGCTTTCTAAGGGAGATGAGATGAGATTGTGTTTAACAACAATGCAGGATGTTTGTTGTATATTTGGATGAAAACAAAGAAGAAGAAGAAAGTACCAACAGCAATTAATCAGCCACCCTCTGGCATAACAGCAACTTCACTTCCCTGTCCATCTGCTGCTCCACTTGTCACAGGCTCTATTATCGAATATGCAGGCTGGGAGGAGTTATAAGATGAACAGAACAGGTGGTTATGATCCAAGTCGCGCTGCCTGCAACTGTGAACCATAAAACATACAGAGATAGATCTAGGTTTACAAACTACAACCCGACCCGACCCATTCAGATGATGCTGATTTTAGTTAGTTATTCAATAAGATGATAATAATAAATTACTTATATAACAAACTTAATGTTGTGCTTCCAAATCTTATAGACATACATACATAGATCCGTCCGTCCGTCCGTCCGTCCGTCAACATAATAACAGTTGAAGGTGGTTAGCTCAGGTGATAGCGATTTAGTGCTTTCAAAGCATATGTTATAATTAAGTGGTTTTGCGTAGGCTAGCTGCAGCTCACTTGTTCATTTTTTCTGGGGAAAAAATAATATGTAAATAAACATTTGACAGTCTGTCTCTACTTTGTCTTCTAACCGCGGCATTTCTAAAAGCTTACCTAAACAGAAAAAGACAACAATGCAGCTTATGAATGGTCAGTTCGATCAGTTGACATAACAAGAGGTCCAGAAGAGTCTTGGTTATCAACTAGTTCTCAAAACAACTGGAAAAACAGATTGGTCGATCCGTCACCATATGACTTGATATCTGCTGGTCTGACCAGAGCCCTGCATAAAGGGCATGTCCTCTCCCTCTCAAACCTGCAAACAAACAAAACTACATTGTCCACCGCAATGATCCAATTTATAAACTGAAAGTGAAAAAGGAGCATGCTGAATGTTTATCACCCAAAATTAAACTTGATACTTAATAGCCTAAAAGAAATCCTTCAATCTCAGGCTACGGAGGAAAGGAGATTGCAGCTGGAAAACTTTCTGATGGCCGGTTAAATCACAAATGTACTACTTACAAAAAAGAAAAGGAAAAAAGAAGGCGCAATGACTTCTCTTCAATTTCAGGATTGCACTTGAAAAACTTCATTCTGCCAGTTGAGTCACAAAAGTAAGTACTTTCAAAGAGATGAAAAGAGTCAGGAACGAGTGATCCAAGAAAACGATCAAACTGATTTGAGGTTAAGAAAGGGCATGACTACATTTACAGTACGCCAATGTGGAACTTCATAAGTTCAAGTTTAAATGAAAAAATGTGAGATCCCAAAAGCATAAACAACAGTCCGAGCATCAAGCTATTTCCTAGTTGGTGCCCCCCCCCCACCCCCAAAAAAAAAAAAAAAAAAAAAAAATTAAATAAATAAAATAAAGCTTAACTATGCATTCATTTTCTAGTGGCAGCTTTACTAGAGTTAGTTCACCGAAGGTAATAAGTCAAAAACCCATGTCTATTCTAAATGAATGAACAAAGTTATATAACACTCCCAACTAGATTCAATCTACCTAGAAATTTTAATCCATAAACTGAGCAGAAACCTCTCACGAACCTTATGGTTGGTTAACAAGTTATAATACAAGGGATAGGGGGAATAATTCATAAACCGTGTGGCTAGAGTAAGAAAATGCAAATAAGCTAACCATTCTGCTACACAATCTTCGCAAAATATATGTTTACAGCTAAGAAATATTGGAGCCTGCATTTTCTCCTGGCAAATGGCACAAAGATCACCAGCAGCATTGATCTGCATGAAATTCATTCCTGACAAATTAGGATGGGTACATGTCTACATGAAGACGAGTACTAATCAGCATAAGTAGAAATAATAAGCTGCAATATCTGTTATTCCAGAACCTCCTTTAATCTTATGCATGACAATTGTCCTTCTTACAAAGACACAGTTCATAGTTTCCTGGTACAATATATTATTGGCTCTTTTGCTCTCTCCACTCTTATGTGATCTTAGTTAGATCCCTCTACTCTGGCACAGACACACAACAAATGCACACTCACCCACCCACCCACCAAAAAAGGGGGGAAAAGAGAAACAGAAAACAGAAAAGGGGATCAACTGCAGAAGGTAAAACAAATCACATAAAGAAACAAAAAGCTCACCAACCTGCTCAGAAGTAGCATATGAACCATACTGTATCTCTTTGCAAGATAAGGCTCTCAATGCAGAAAATAATAATTGAACCTACATATATAGAATGCAATAATTATAACAATAGCATCATTATACTTTGAGGCCATAATATCTGTTAGGTAAATTGGGAGTATCAGGAATTGAGGCGAAAAGCATATGAAGTTCATGTAAATGGAGTTACACAAACGCATACTGATGACAGATTGATCGGGTCAGAATTTTTCGTCAATTTATCGACTCGAGCGTCAAGTGTTCAACAAATGATTTCAAATAATTGGGCTAAAGATTATTCAAGTATTATTGGACTGACCCAATTCAGCAAATCAATTTAGCAGCATGAATGCGAAGCATAAATTAAAAGATGTGGGCCCGGATTGGTTCAATACTTAACATTCATGTGAGTTACTATATTACAGGAGATGAGTTACTATATTACAGGAGATGGAATTGTGGTGTATCGGCATATATACAATGTGATTACATAGATTTAGTAACTTACTTGACAGCCACGAATTTGGTTCTTATTTGGTTTATGCGAATCTTAGTCACGCGGCTTGGAAAATATCAGTATAAATTCGCACGCGACTTTGGCTTGAAGAATCTTCGGGATCTAAATTAATTTTAAATTCTAGTATAATTAGGATTTCGTTTTAATTAGAATTTCTTTTCCAAATTGACTTCTATTAGGGTTATAGTTTATAAATTCCTATTGGGATTTGGATTGTTTTGAGTAGTATAAATAGATGTCCAAGTTATGTAATCAAATACATTATTCATTATTATTATTCAATATATTTGTGAGTTTATTCTTTACTTTTGGTTCTTTGAAGAATTCCTAAGAACTAGTAATTCTTAGTTATTTCTTTGAGATTCAATTTGACTTATCATACAACAATTCATAGTTGTGTGTGTCGTCTTCTACCGCATCAATCGTCGATTGTACCGAGATTACCGCTTCAATATAAGCGAGGGGTCAAGGTGTCGTTGGTGTCCATTCAACGTAGAATTCTGAACGCGAGCAATTGTATCAAGATTACCGTCTAGATATAGGCGAGGGGTTAAGGTGTTGCAAGCAATTCACCCAACAACTGTGCTAGAAACGATCGGGGCGACGACCACCTCACGCAAGCGTGCCGTGGAGTCTATCATTTGGTATCAAAGCTAAGCCTTTCTAGCAAGTTACTTAACTTTAATTTTTCTGTCGAAATATATATTGTAAAAAAAAGAAAAAAAAAGAAGAAAAAAAGAAAAAGAAAAAGAGAAGAAATCAGATTTTATTTCCATTGTGCTAACAAACTTGTAGCACACCATCAAATCATCAAATTCCAACCAAGAGTTCATACCGTCCCATCTTCATCAATTCTGAAACGGAGCTACAATTTACAAATCTGCGACATACAAGAGGAGTACAAGGCAATCGATCGGTGATTTTGTGGTATTCTGATAGTCACACCATCTATTTTGTTTCGTGATAAGTATTTTTTGAATTGATTAGTAAAATCAAGAATTTTGCTAGGGGAATTCAAAAAGAACCTATTAGAAAGAATATTTGAGGTAAAAGGCTTAGTGGTGAGATTAATCGAGGGTAAAAGCCAATTTATTGAGAGTATACACGAGTAAACCATTGATTCGAGCGAAAACACGTAAGGGAGTGTGTGAGGAAAATTTTTATTTACTAACCTTTGTTTTTGCAGCAAACATGTATAGCTACAGTTATGAAGGTTCTTATAGGTCTCGAAGGAATACTTTCCAAGGCAATATTGATACAGAGGCATATCTGAGATGGGAGAGAAAAATGGAGCGAGAATTTGACTGTCATAATTACTCCGAGCGGAGGAAGGTCAGACGGGCAGTTCAAGAGTTCTCCGATCATACAATTATATGGTGGCAGCTTAGCAAACAAAAACATGGGGAGCGTCCGTTCGAGACATGGGCAGAATTAAAAATAGCAATGAGAAAACGGTTTGCTCCAGTACAGCGTGACAAGAGGGAGGAGTATTGTAATACCCGGTAAAAATTAATAAATAATATTAAATAATAATAATAATAATAATAATAATAAAAATCTTTGTTTTAAAACATATTAATTGGACTTTGTCATTTATTTGGGTCAAACTATTATTTAATTTATATGGGCTAATAAATATTAATAAGTGTGGATAAATTAATTTGGCATAATTGGGCCCTAAAACTAATTGGGTTTAATTTGTATGTGGGTAATAAATTTTATAAAAATTAAAAGAGTTAATAAAATATATTAATTAATTAATAAATAAATATCTAAAACCTAACCCTATGTTCATTAGTTCTCTTACTTAATTAAAAACAATTGGGCGTGAGGCGTAAAAAAGAGCCAAGAGCAGTTCGGATATTCAACAAGAAGCTGGTAAGTTACTACTATTTTGTAAATTTGGTAGATGAATTGTGCAAGGTTCTGTGCATGTTGATCAATGTGAACCTTAATATATATATTTAAATTATGTATTTACTGTTAGTCTTTATTGGGAGGATATGATTACAAGATACTATGGAATGATGTTATATTACAAAAAATAATATCAAGATGTCATGATTAATAAAGGAAATTTATATTTTATTATATATATAACTAATGATTATTTAAATGTTATGATTAGTACATATTAGATATACTATAATATATTACTTATAATTGAATCTTATAAAACTATGTATATATGAATTCAACGATCGCTTCCTATAAATTTTATAACTTTCCTACACGATTGGGCATTGTTTTCAAGAGGAACTAATTAAATATTAATTTTATTTGGTGGATCGGTATTAAATAAATAATAAGATTTTGAAATTTTGATAAGTTAGTTATGGACAGACTATAATGTATATAACTAAATTATTGATTAGATAAAAAAAAATTATACTTGATACAAAATTAACATTAAAGAAAAATTATACTTTTTATAAACAATTTATTAATGTGTTATTTTGGTGATTAGTTCGAACGGAGATAGTCTAAACGAGGCAAATTTGAAATATAAATTTTGGGTATTACATTACTTAATCCAGGTACGGATTCCGTACTTTTTCAGCGAGACTTTTTTGTTTTTAATTTGTTCGTTTTGTTATTCGTTTCGAAATTTAATATTGCATCTCATAATTATTCCTTGTCAATTTATTTTGATAGTTCCGTTTGGTATTAATACTTAGAACTCGTGTTTGTACTCTTGATCTAGTGTATCATCTTTTGTATTTATGTTGATTCTCGTAGAAAGTACATGTTAATATTTTTGGAGACTTTGAGTTGATGATTCATTTCAGTTTATGTACATATTAGAAACCCTTTTTGTTGATTGATATTATGTTACATGTGTTGTGACATGATATCCTTGTTAGAATACCGTAGGGTATACCTGAGCTATAACCACCTGTGGGGGTACCACAGGCATGTCCTCTTGGCATCGAGGCATGACACACCTTCCGCGACGGCAGATCACCCACCGCGTCTCCGCTTTGTGCTCCGTGGGAGTTGGCCATTTGTGTTTTATTGGGAGGCGATGGGTCGACCCTAGTTTTCTGCTCGCTCGCTTCGCGGATTGGTGATGTTTGTGCCAAACACGCCTTCGATTTTGCAGACGATCTCGATTACGCAATCCAATGTGTGATTGCACTCGTGGTGACATTATTCGACTTGCACGTGTGGCAAGGTATATTTCGCTTTTTCGAGCTTTGCGATGTAAATAACAACCACCATTTGATTCAAATTTATTATTTCGTTGTGTTAGTTTTGTTCGTTTCGTTTCAGTTCGTTTCGTTTCGTCTCTTTTCATTTAATTGAGTTAGTTATTTCGGTTCATTATTTGTATTCTATATCCGTCTCTTTGGACATTCGCCTCATCTTTGTTTTTTCTTACTACGTATGTAATCAGGGGAATCAAGGCCAAGTGTGATGAGAGCTCCATTCATTCCAATGATTTAGAAATATTATGTTTAGACTTGACGTGTCAATTTACTTGGAATTGTAATAATTATTTTGGATTGTGGTTTGAGACAGTTTGAGATTTATTATGGTCGACTTGTGGTATTTATCAGATATTAAGACTATTATTTTGGGGCTTTGAGCCTTGCTATTAAATTCATCAGTTTTGATATGTTTTGAGTAACCTCTCTTTCTATTTCGGAAAGGGGGTGTTACAGAGTTGGTATCAGAGCCAAGTTCTTTCTTGTAGAAAACCTATTTAGGTTTGACCTGTGAGTTATGGGTAGACTTCTGGGTTAGGTTTTTGTTCTGTTTGACCTTCTGTTCAGCTATCATATCCGCTATATTCGAATTTGTCTCTAATCTGCTTTGTTTATGTTCATGATCTCTTTCTTAGATGGCTCGTAGATCTGCTAGAGTTGCTAGGAGGCGAGGCAACAATAGGTGAAGAGGTAATGGTCAGCCCAATAAGCAACATAATAATCAGATAAATGCTCAGTTGGCTACCTTGGTGAATCAGCAATGTTGAATCAAAGCGTTACCTCGGTTGGTGGCACAGTCAGACAGTAATGCAAAGAATCCGCCACCGAAATTCTAAGCAGGTGAACCCGGGAAATAATGGTCCACAGGCAAACGAAGAGGAAGGGAATGTAGATGGTCATGATCAGCAGGTGATTCCAATGTATATGTGGTTGGAAAGGTTTCAAAAGCAGAAACCACAGGCATTCAGTTCGGCTCCAACTCCAATTGATGCAGAGAATTGGATTGCCCACTTAGAGAAGATTTTCGATGTGTTGGGGTGCTCGGATAATCAGAAAGTGTTACTTGCTGCTTACAAGCTAGAAGGGGATGCACAGAGGTGGTGGAAAGCGATGAAAGTAACAAAGAGTGATGGTTATGTTGAGGCACTTAGCTGGGCAGAGTTTTGTGAGGTCTTTTATCAACAGTACTTCCCAGCTGCTGATAATGAGGCCTATGCTAGAGAGTATATGTCGATTCGGCAAAAAGATGATGAATCCATCACGGACTTCATGACGAGGTTTACCAGATTGGCAGGCTTTGCAGGAACTTCTGCAGGGACTACAGCGGAACAGGCGGAGAAGTTCAAGTGGCGGATTCATTATAGGTATCGCCAACATCTTATTAACAACAAGTTTGCAGACGTGTCAGCAGTGGCTAATGCAGCCAAAAATATTGAGATGGAATGACAGGATTTTCGGTCTTCTAAACCGGAAGGGAGTCGAAAGAGGGACAGAGATGATCACCAACAGGGTCAAACTTCGCTCAAAGATGGGAGAAATCGGGGTGGTCATTGAATAGAATCGTGGTGGCCAACGGCAGCGATGCGCGTGGTCGAATCAAAACAGGGTTATCGCAGATGCCTCAAAGAAGGGGCGTAATCGTTAAGTCGCAGCTACCTTGGAATGGTCGTAATCGCCGCCAGCGGGCGTAATTGTCGCCAGGAGCGAGAATCGTACGTTATCCCGGACCACCGGTGGTGGGGTAACCCAAATCTTATTCCGATAACTCCTCGTGCTACTTGTGGGGCTATTCATCCGGGGGAAGCGATGCACACACTCACAGTGCATGCTTCAGGTGGACATATAGGTCATATTGCTAGGGATTGTACTGGCCCACGTGGAAATGGTGGAGGTGGTGATAATGGTGGCAATGGAGGTCGTCGTCGGGGTGGTCGAGTGTTTTGCCTTCGACATATAACCAAAGCGGTGCACCGTGTATTGTTTCTGCATTCTTTTTAGTTGGTAATCGTGAGGCTTCTATTTTGTTTGATACTGACGGGTTCTACTCATTCCGTTGTTGCTCGGTCTTTTTTCGCACCGGGTGTGCCATCTCGCCTTTTAGATTATGTTATGTTTATCACTACCTCGATGGGGACTTCGTTGTTATTTCGATTTTGTATCGAGGGTGTCCGATAAGTTTTGGGGATAAGATTCGTAGGGCTAATCTTCTTCCGGCGAGTATGCATCGATTTCGATGTCATTCTTGGGATGGATCGGGTTGATAAGCACCGTGCCACCATCGATTGTCAGCGAAGAAGGTTATATTTGGAGATGTGAAGTCTCCAGAGTTCGTGTTTCAGGGTTCACAACCGAGTAGGGTGTTGAAGTTGATTTCAGCTTTGAAGGCTAGGAAGTTGGTAGCAAAGGGTTATGAGGGGTATTTGGCGTTTGTGAAGGATACCTCTAAGGGTGAGTCCCGTATTGAGGATGTTCCAATTGTTCGTGATTTTTCCGATGTGTTTCCTGAGGAGTTGTCAAGGTTGCCACCGCAGCGAGAAGTGGAGTTTGCTATTGAACTTGTTCCTGGTGCGGAGCCTATCTCTAAGGCGCCGTATCGGATGGCACCATTGGAGTTGCAGGAGTTGAAAGAGCAGTTGCAGGAACTGTTAGATCGTGGTGTGATTCGCCCGAGTGTTTCGCCGTGGGGTGCTCCAGTCTTGTTTGTGAAGAAGAAGGATGGGTCTATGAGGCTGTGTATAGACTACAGAGAGTTGAACAAGATCATCATCAGGAATCGGTATCCATTGCCGAGGATTAATGACTTGTTTGACCAACATCAAGTGGCAAAGTATTTTTCGAAGATAGATTTGAGGTCGGGCTATCATCAGTTGAGGGTGAGGGATGAGGATATCCTAAGACAGCTTTTCGCACTCGTTATGGGCATTACGAGTTTCTGGTGATGCCATTCGAGTTGACTAACGCTCCGGCGGTGTTTATGAATTTGATGAATCGGGTGTTTAGGGAGTACTTGGACCAATTTGTCATTGTCTTTATTGACGACATTTTGGTTTACTCCAAGTCTAAGGAAGAGCAGAGGAGCATCTTCGCACAGTGTTGGAGATTTTGCAGAAAGAGAAACTGTATGCTAAATTCTCTAAATGCGAGTTTTGGTTGGAGCAGATTGCATTTTTGGGGCATGTTGTTTCTGCTGAAGGCATTAAGGTGGATCCTGCGAAGGTTGAGGCTATCACTAAATGGCCAAGACCTACTACAAATGATGAGAGATTAGGAGTTTTTGGGTTTGGCAGGTACTATAAAGCGATTTGTGGAAGGATTTTCTTTGTTTGCCTTACCATCACCCACTGATGAGAAAGGGCACGAAGTTTGTGTGGAATGAAGAGCGTGAGAAGAGTTTCGAGGAGTTGAAGAAACGACTTGTGACAACTCCTATACTTGCATTCGCTTGTCGGGACAGGAGGCTACCAGACGATAGCGATGCTTCTAAGAAGGGCTTGGGGTGTGTTTTGATGCAACACGGTAAAGTGATTGCTTATGCTTCAAGCAAACTTTAAACCTTACGAGGTGAACTACCCCACACGATGATTTGGAGTTAAGCGTGGTGATCTTTGCCTTAAAAGATTTGGAGGCATTATTTGTATGGAGAGACTTGTGATATCTTCACCGATCACAAAAGTCTTAAATACATCTTCACTCAGAAGGAACTCAACATGAGGCAAAGGCGTTGGTTGGAGCTTCTAAAAGATTATGATGCGAGGATTCAATATCACCCGGGAAAGGCAAATGTGGTTGCAAATGCTCTTAGCAGAAAGAGTTTTGGGAGTGTAGCAGCCCTTATTACACAACCTCAGCTTATTTCGGATATGGAGCGGATCGAGTTGGAGTTGTATGTACGATGTTCAGATGGGCATTTGGCGGGTATGAGAGTGGAGCCTTCTCTTATCTCGCGGGTCAAAGAAGCTCAAAAAGAAGATGGGGAGTTGTGGAGTATGACGCAAAATCTGGAGGAGGGCAAGCAGCCCGAGTTTCGTATTGATGACCATGTTGTGATTTGGTTGGGTGAGCGGTTGTGTGTACCGTCGGATCCAATCATTCGGGAGGCTGTGTTGGCTGAGTCTCATAGTTCGCCATTTTCTATTCATCCAGGTTCTACAAAGATGTATAGGGATTTGAAGAAAAAATTTTGGTGGAATGGGATGAAACGAGACGTGGCTGAATATGTTGGGAAGTGCCTCACTTGTCAACAAGTGAAGATAGAACATCAACGAGCTAGCGGTCTGCTGCAACAGTTAGACATTCCAGTGTGGAAGTGGGAGGATATTACGATAGATTTTGTGACTGGTTTGCCGAAGACTTTTAAGAAGAATGATGCCATTTGGGTAGTGGTGGACCGATTGACCAAATCGGCACACTTTTTGGCTATCCATGAGGGTTACTCGGTAGATAGGTTGGCACACATCTTTCAGCAGGAGATTGTTAGACTTCATGGTACTCCGGTGTCTATTGTTTCAGATCGGGACCCACGGTTTACTTTACGGTTTTGGAAAGGGTTTCAACGAGCTTGGGGCACTCGGCTCAACTTCAGTACTTCTTTCCATCCACAAACTGATGGACAATCCGAAAGGACTATTCAAACGTTGGAGGATATGTTGAGGTCTTGTGCACTTGAGTGGTCGGGTAATTGGAAAGATTATTTGAGCCTAGTTGAGTTTTCTTACAATAACAGCTGGCATGCAAGTATTGAAATGGCTCCGTTTGAGGCATTGTATGGTAGGAAATGTCGGGCACCAACTTGTTGGGATGAGGTTGGCGAAAGGGTCATTGAAGGGCCTGAGTTAGTTCGAATCACTACGGAGAAGGTAGCGGTGGCTAAGGAGAAATTGAAGTCGGCTCGATCACGACAGAAGTGTTATGTTGATAAGCATAGGAGGACTTTAGAGTTTAAACCTGGTGAGCATGTGTTTCTAAAAGTTTCTCCTTGGAAGGGCATTCGGCGATTTGGGTTGAAAGGAAACTTCGAGTCCACGTTATATTGGCCCATTTGAGATTCTCGGAGAGGGTTGGTGAGGTTGCATATCGCTTAGCTTTGCCTCCATGACTAGCTCATGCACAATGTGTTTCCATGTGCCGGTGTTGAGGAGTTATCATTATCATCCGTTGCATGTGGTGCAATATCCATTCGATAAGATTCGGGAGGATCTTACTTGTGAGGAGAAAACTGAGGCGATTTTGGATCGTCAAGAAAGGATTATGAGGAGGAAGACTATTCCGTTTGTTAAGGTTCTGTGGAGGAACCATTCGGAGCGAGAAGCCACTTGAGAGCTGGAGGAGTCTATTCGAGCGAAATATCCGCATCTTTTTGATAATTAGGTATGTCCTATTCTTTTGATTCCGGGGACGGAATTCTTTTAAGAGGTAGGTGATGTAATACCCGGTAAAAATTAATAAATAATAATATTAAATAATAATAATAATAATAATAAAAATCTTTGTTTTAAAATATATTAATTGGACTTTGTCATTTATTTGGGTCAAACTAGTATTTAATTTATATGGGCTAATAAATATTAATAAGTGTGGATAAATTAATTTGGCATAATTGGGCCCTAAAACTAATTGGGTTTAATTTGTATGTGGGTAATAAATTTTATAAAAATTAAAAGAGTTAATAAAATATATTAATTAATTAATAAATAAATATCTAAAACCTAACCCTATGTTCATTAGTTCTCTTACGAATTAAAAACAATTGGGCGTGAGGCGGAAAAGAGCCGAAGAGCAGTTCGGATATTCAACAAGAAGCTGGTAAGTTACTACTATTTTGTAAATTTGGTAGATGAATTGTGCAAGGTTCTGTGCATGTTGATCAATGTGAACCTTAATATATATATTTAAATTATGTATTTACTGTTAGTCTTTATTGGGAGGATATGATTACAAGATACTATGGAATGATGTTATATTACAAAAAATAATATCAAGATGTCATGATTAAGGATGGGCCAGATTGATAAAGGAAATTTATATTTTATTATATATATAACTAATGATTATTTAAATGTTATGATTAGTACATATTAGATATACTATAATATATTACTTATAATTGAATCTAATAAAACTCATGTATATGAATTCTATGACTGCTTCCTATAAATTTTATAACTTTACTACACGATTGAGCATTGTTTTCAAGAGGAACTAATTAAATATTAATTTTATTTGGTGGACTGGGTATTAAATAAATAATAAGATTTTGAAATTTTGATAAGTTAGTTATGGACAGACTATAATGTATATAACTAAATTATTGATTAGATAAAAAAAAATTATACTTAATATGAAATTAACATTAAAGAAAAATTATACTTTTTATAAACAATTTATTAATGTGTTATTTTGGTGATTAGTTCGAACGGAGATAGTCTAAACGAGGCAAATTTGGAATATAAATTTTGGGTATTACATTACTTAATCCAAGTACGGATTCCGTACTTTTTCAGCGAGACTCTTTTGTTTTTAATTTGTTCGTTTCGTTATTCGTTTCGAAATTTAATATTGCATCTCATAATTATTCCTTGTCAATTTATTTTGATAGTTCCGTTTGGTATTGATACTTAGAACTCGTGTTTGTACTCTTGATCTAGTGTATCATCTTTTGTATTTATGTTGATTCTCGTAGAAAGTACATGTTAATATTTTTGGAGACTTTGAGTTGATGATTCATTTCAGTTTATGTACATATTAGAAACCCTTTTTGTTGATATTATGTTACATGTGTTGTGACATGATATCCTTGTTAGAATACCGTAGGGTATACTCGAAGCTATAACCACCGTGGGGGTACCACAGCATGTCCTCTCTGGCACCGAGGGCACGACACCTTCCGGCGGTGTGATCGATCCACCTGCGTCTCCGTTTTGTGCTCCCGTTGGGGAGTTGGCCATTTGGTGTTTTGTTGTGGGAGGCGTGTGGGTCGAATTCCCTAGTTTTCTGCTCGCTTACTTCGCGGATTGGTGATGTTTGTGCCAAACACGCCTTCCGATTTTACTGCGAATTTGGATTACAGGCAATCAGATGTGTGATTGATCGTGGCATTATTTGACTTGCACTGTGTGGCAAGGTATATTTCTGCTTTGTTCTCGAGCTCTGGTGATGAAATAACAACCACCATTTGATTCAAATTTATTATTTCGTTGTGTTAGTTTTGTTCGTTTCGCTTCGATTCGTTTCGCTTTCGTCTCTTTTCATTTAATTGAGTTAGTTATTTCGGTTCATTATTTGTATTCTATATCCGTACTGGACATTTGGCTCATGCTGTGTTTTTCTTACGGCAGGTAATCAGGGGAATCAAGGGCAAGTGTGATGAGAGCTCCATTCATTCCAATGATTTAGAAATATTCTGTTTAGACTTGACGTGTCAGTTTACTTGGAATTGTAATAATTATTTTGGATTGTGGTTTGAGACAGTTTGAGATTTATTATGGTCGACTTGTGGTATTTATCAGATATTAAGACTATTATTTTGGGGCTTTGAGCCTTGCTATTAAATTCATCAGTTTTGATATGTTTTGAGTAACCTCTCTTTCTATTTCGGAAAGGGGGTGTTACAAGTATACATCTCAAAGACATGTAGAGCAACCTTCAAGGCGATTTACAGTAGATAATAACAGAAGTGTTCGCACACAAGTAAACAAGGAAGATTATTGGATGCAACTACAATATACTCCTAAGGCGCAAAAGAAACAAGATCAGCCGAGGGAGGTGGAAGAAATTATAAAATATGCAGTCCAAGGAGAGTTATTGGGTTCGAGTGTTCAAGATGAAATCCATGATCAAAAGCAAGATGGTGAACATTCGAAAGAAAGTAATCAAGAAGATGAGTTTGTAAAAGGAAATACATGTGAAAAAGATCGACAAAAAGAAATTGTTCAAAAGATTGATAATGTAAAAGAAAAGTTTGAAAAGAATGAGAGAGAAAAGAAAAGCAAGAATGAAAATAAACGAGAGAAAAACAAACGAGAGGGTGACTATAAAGAAGAGAGAGAAGAAATATGTGACCATGAAAAAGAGAGTGAGTTGAAAAGTGAGTTATATTTTAAAAAGCCAATGACTGTACATTCGTACAAGACGACGCTTTTGAATACTAACCCTAATGATTCTTTTTTGTCTAGTTCTTTTTTGCCTATTGTGCAGGTTGTTGATGAAATACCCCGTGCTATCATTCCGTACCGATCAGCTGATAGTATTCCCGAGGAGACGACGTAGTTACCAAGGCGGGTTGGAGAGTTGGTGAAAGTGGGTATCGTGAGAGAAGACATGAGTTCATGTGCTAATTATGAGATCATAGTACCTAAGAAAAATGAGACAACAAATTTGTGCATCGATTTTGAATTGGTAAACAAGTATCGTTATTCTTTTCTTTATTTATATAATATGTTTGATAAATTGCATAGTTCTTATGTTTTATCTACATGTGATAATAATCATGTGATGACAATGCCCAATCAATTTAGCATGAGAGATTGTGATAAATGGAAAATTGTTTTACCATATGAGTTCTATAGGTGGTTAGTTATTTCTGTTAGATTAACTGATGCATCTAGTGTTTTCATGAGTTATTTAAAACATGTTTTACATGCTTCCATTGGATTTGTTGTTAGCTATTTTGAGGGTAAAATCATCTTTATCATGAACTATGGTGGATATTTGATTTATGTTGAGTTAGTTTATGATCATGATATATATTCTCGTTTTCAATGTTGTTACTTGCATGAAATTCATTCTAGGTTTTCTTATCCATATGTTGAGTTAGGTTTTCATGCTAATCAATCTTTACATGAGTTGTCGTTAGTTGACAATGGTAGTGATCATGTTTGTCCGTCCGAGCAATCTTCCTTGCATGATTTGCTATCATATGATTTTGATTCAAGAAGTGTTTATCATCAAGATGGTTTAAGAGATGAGTTATTTGCATGTTTAGTTAGTTCACTTGGATTAGCTAAGGCATTGCATACTTCCATGGAATTGTTGAATTATATTTTGCATTCTTTCATGGAAAAATTTGTAATTCTCTATTTTGATGATATTCCGATTTTTGTCAACACTTTGAGAAATTCTTTAGCATGTGTTGAGTTTGTTTGTGATCATCGTCAATATGCTATTAAATTTTCAACTTATGATTGTGACCTTTTTATTCCGTTGGTGCTATTATGTGATTTTGACTGTGTTAATGTCAATGGAAGGAGAAAGGTTGGTTGTGTTTTGCAGATTCGTGATAAGATCACATTCATCGAGGGAATCATAGATTCTGCAATTCAATTTGATCAATGCATTCAGAGTCTACAGGGAAGTGTTTTGAATATTATTTTAGTAAACTATGCATATGATTTTGATTTATTTAATTTCTTCGTGATTAGACAAAAGAAACTTATTGATTTGTTTTGTTTTGTGTTTAATCCAGGAATTCAAGAGAGTTTGCGTGAGAAGCATGGCGAATTTCAAGTATTGATATTTGATCCAGGAGCATTGGCAAATGTGTTTCTGCGAAGGATCGAGATCATTAGATTAACTTTTGATCCGGGGATTCGTCATTGGGAGAATCTATTACACGAAGAGATCTACATAATGATATTTGATCCAGGAGTTGGAAATTTTCATTTTCTTGCTTGCGTTGCTGATATTGCTTATTCATTTAAATTATCAGGTGAGACTTGTGGTAATGTTTTGTTTGGTGATTCTAACTTTGTTTGTTTTGATGTAGGATCAGATTTGTGGACAAATCCTTTTCAAGGAGAGCGGATGCCAGATTTGAGGACAAATCCTTTTGAAGAGGAGGGGAATGATGACATATTGACCGGGTTAGAATTTTTCGTTAATTTATCGACTCGAGCGTCAAGTGTTCAACAAATGATTTCAAATAATTGGGCTAAAGATTATTTAAGTATTATTGGGTCGACCCAATTCAAAGAATCAATTTAGCGAAAGATGAATCTGAAGCATAAATTAAAAGATGTGGGCCCGGATTGGTTCAATACTTAACATTCATGTGAGTTACTATATTACAGGAGATGAGTTACTATATTACAGGAGATGGAATTGTGGTGTATCACGTGGCCCAGCGAATCTAAAGGAAATCAGCATATATACAATGTGAATATGTGATTACATAGATTTAGTAACTTACTTGACAGCCACGAATTTGGTTCTTATTTGGTTTATGCGAATCTTAGTCACGCGGCTTGGAAAATATCAGTATAAATTCGCACGCGTCTTTGGCTTGAAGAATCTTCGGGATCTAAATTAATTTTAAATTCTAGTATAATTAGGATTTCGTTTTAATTAGAATTTCTTTTCCAAATTGACTTCTATTAGGGTCATAGTTTATAAATTCCTATTGGAATTTGGATTGTTTTGAGTAGTATAAATAGATATCCAAGTTATGTAATCAAATACATTATTCATTATTATTATTCAATATATTTGTGAGTTTATTCTTTACTTTTGGTTCTTTGAAGAATTCCTAAGAACTAGTAATTCTTAGTTATTTCTTTGAGATTCAATTTGACTTATCATACAACAATTCATAGTTGTGTGTGGCGTCTTCCGCATCAATCGTCGATTATGTAGAGATTACCGCTTCAATATAAGCGAGGGGTCAAGGTGTCGTTGGTGTCCATTCAACGCAGAATTCCGAACGCGAGCAATTGTACCAAGATTACCGTCTACATATAGGCGAGGGGTTAAGGTGTTGCAAGCAATTCACCCAACAATTGTGCTAGAAACGATCGGGGAGACGACCACCTCACGCAAGCGTGCCGTGGAGTCTATCACATACCTTTTGTACAATTGATGTAAGCTTGAAGGTCAAATACAATCCTGTGGTCAATGATGAAAAGAGGCTTCCATATTCTTTGTTTAAGAAAAAACGATACCAAACAGGAGTTGGCAATAAAGCACGATACAGCAGCAACATGTACTCAATCAGTGTCAGCATTTGTCCCTGAAAACCCAAAGGCGTTTTACAGTCGGTATATTTTGGCTTATGAAAGAGGAATCTACAAACGTAAGCACCTTGAAACTGGTATATACATACATATAGACATTACAATTACCTGCCTCCGGTAATTATGCCCTCCACTATTCTTGTAATACATCAGAAGTATGCACTTAAACACCATTGCTGCCTGCCGCACCATTGTATCTGAAGGGAAAGAGAAATAACCATCATTTAAAAGCATAACATAACACAATGAACTGAAAATATATAGAAAATGTGAAACACATAAAAGGATGCTTGGGAGGAGGCGAAATGGTAAGTGAAACATGCATTGAATTACACAATCAAAGTTCTTCCATAGTATGGCAAACACTGGCATGAGGTCTAACCGCATTATCTGCATTGTAACTGATCAGTGCAAATCTTGTGGTAGGTGCACTTCAACAGAGAAATGATTGGTCACTGTAAGAAGCTTTACATGGAGAGCAGGAGCAGAAAACCACCAGTGAATATAATGGACTATAACTTTACATGAGCAAATAATAGTACTATGAGATGCCACTTTCCGAACCTAATGCTGTTGATACGTTGAGGAGCTGAAGGGAGGATAAGGCCTCCAGCTTTGATTGTATGAACTTGCTTTATTGCACTTCCAGGAAGTTGTTTTGACGATGTCATGGTACTGGAAGTGGTAAGTGTCATATTCAAGCACGAAAATAAAAATATCTTCAGTCTCTCCTTTTCTATATTTATTTATCTATTACTATTATTATTATTTTGGAAAAGTAGAGCAAAATGACTACTTTTTTACTCTATCTGCTTATATTACTGCAAAGGTAAGTTTGGTTTCTCCTTCACACCACTGGTTCAGAGAATGCAAGGGACACTATGATTTCTGGCCAATTAGTGAATCAGGAAAGAATTGTGTATAACAAATATGCTTCATCCTCTTTATATTTATTTTGTGTGTGCGCGCGTTTTTTTTTTTTTTTTTTTTTTTGGGGGGAGATGGTGGGTGGTGATAGTCTGATAGATAACCTCCTGATGTGACGTTAGAGAGTTATTAGTATACTAAATCGATGTTAAAAAGTGGGGAAACATTCAAATTTATTTTGTATAAAAAATGAAGGCTGAATATGGTCAGTTAAACGAATTTCTTTCCACATAAATCACAAACTCATTCAGCAGAAGTGGAGGAATTGGGGGTGGAGGTGCGTATTTTGACAGTAACAGTTTTCATACTGGTATACTTCTTTGACACAATCCTAGTCGGGCTCGTATCAAACGACAACAACTCAACTCAAGTTCCAAGGGTTCAACAAATGGTCTTCAGTGATTGGGCTAAAGAATACTCAAGGATATTTACATTGGAGCTCAATTCATATGAACGAGGAGTGAAGAATTTCATTCCCAGACCAGCACGGCCGCGTGCTATTCCAAGCCAAATCAAGCGCTGCCGTGCTGCTCTGCAGACATAAAATTCGTCTCTGGATTTTGAGCGCGGCTGTGCCCAAAACAAGTTCATTTCCAGCGCGGCTGCGTCGCAGGGGAAAATTAGTTGACGCATTTTTGGCAGATTTGGACGCAGGATTACTTCATTAATTAGTATATTTTCAAATCTTTTCATAATTCTATTAAAATTAGGATTCTTTAGATAGATTTGATTCTAGATTGCTTGTTCATTAATAATTCTATTCCTTACAGGAATTAAGGTTTGATTTCCATTGTTTTTGTTATTCCATGTAGGATCAAGATTTCTTATTATTAGTATAAGAAAAGGGCATGCACGTTGTAATTGACAACTTTGATAAATAAAAATTCTAGTGAGATTATTCTCCTATGGTCCTTTGAGAACTCTCGAAATGTTTATGGTTTTTCTATGAGGTTCAATATTGACTTATCATACAACAATACATAGTTGTGTGTAGCGTCTTCTACCATACATCAATCGGTGATTGAAGGCTACCGCTTACATATAAACGAGGGGTCAAGGTATCATTAATGTTCCATTCAACGCAACTTCCGCGATCGATTGTACCAAGATTCTCGTCTCTTTATAGGCGTTGGGTTAAGGTGTCGTGAGCGATTCATCCTACGACTTTGCTAGAAACAATCCGGGTGACGACCACCTCACGCAAGTGTGTCATGGAGTCCATCATTCTTCCAAAGAAATTAACTTTTACATATTTTGAAGTAGGTAAAATTAGGGGGGTTGTCTCATTTAAATTTTGCGTATAAATAAAGGGCATGCACATTGTAATTGACAACTTTGATAAATAAAAATTCTGGTGAGATTATTCTCCTTTGGTCCTTTGAGAACTCTCGAAATGTTTATGGTTTTTCTGTGAGGTTCAATATTGACTTATCATACAACAATACATAGTTGTGTGTAGCGTCTTCTACCATACATCAATCGTTGATTGAAGGCTACCGCTTACATATAAACGAGGGGTCAAGGTATCATTAATGTTCCATTCAACGCAACTTCCGCGATCGATTGTACCAAGATTCTCGTCTCTTTATAGGCGTTGGGTTAAGGTGTCGTGAGCGATTCATCCTACGACTTTGCTAGAAACAATCCAGGTGACGACCACCTCACGCAAGTGTGTCATGGAGTCCATCATTCTTCCAAAGAAATTAACTTTTACATATTTTGAAGTAGGTAAAATTAGGGGGGTTGTCTCATTTAAATTTTGCATATGAAGGAATCATATTTTGTTGGAATAGGGGTCAAGCAGCTCATGATTTTGCATGGTGAACATGGACAAGTATAAGAAGTTTATTTCAACCTACTGAGATTCCCACAATTTGTTACAATAAGGGAAAAACTAAATCTACAGAAAACTTTTGTATGAACAAAATAATTTCATAGCACAATTATTTATAACTTATAAGCATATAGCTAAGCAAGTATAGATTAGTTATCAAAAAGAAATATAGCTAAGCAAGTATGCTGGCACAAATTGTGTTCGACAAATAAGCAATAAATGGCTGAGAAAAAAGGTCTTACCATTGACCATGATGACAAATATTGCATGCCAGAAAGGTGGGACTGCTTTTGGAGGAAGCAACGCCAATGGGTATATCAGGTCTGCGTCTTGATACCACCAATAAACACAGATCACATGGAGCATAAATATCACAGTAAAGCAGATGAGAACAGAAAGTTTCCTTTCTCCCTGCAGAAATCAGTTAATATGCTTAAATGCCAGAATAGAACACAAAAAATTATATAACAAAAAACACTAAGAAATGTGATCTATTGTAATATAAAATTAGAAAGCTCGGAGATTATAAAGAAAACAACACCTTTAGAGCTGTTTGCTTTCGCAGAATCTCATTTGATTTGAATAGGAGTGCAGAAATCCAAATTGCACCAAGAAAACCTGAATGAAGGAAACAGTTTAAATTGTGTATTGGAATCTTCGTAAAAGATGAACTATGGTTGTTAAGCTTAAATTACACCTTATTGTAGTCGTGACCAAGCAATGCTATAAAAGCAAAGTACAAGGCCCCTTATGAACAATTTTTCTTTTTTTTTCCCAACTCAATAACTGTCTTTTAATCCCAAACTAATCGAAATAGGATCAATTAATGAATCCCATATGTAAGAGTAAAAGTGTAGAAAAGTAGAAAGGCAAGGAGAAAATTAAAAAGACTAGCATTTAATTCAAGAATTTGAGACACAAAAGATAACATCTGATATTTCTTCTGACTAGAAAAAATTATATATCACCATGACAAGAATTTTAGAATTCATTTAGGATCCACTATGAATAAGAATCAAGCTAGCTATTTACCATGAATGTTTCATAATTAATATAAATATTTTCTGAAGCCAATTAAGAGTATACTTGAGATAATGTATAATTTCATCATATACTCGGATGGTAAATTGTAACAACAGAAAGTGTATTGTTTACATTTAAAACAAGTGGAAATACCTTGTAAATGCTGGCGAATGAAAACAACCAACAGAAGCAAAGAAAAAGGAAGAATCTGCTCGACCCACCGAGCAATCTGCTGAATACCATATCTCTGATAAGTTGGCTCCCCACTAACATTACTATGACTATCACCATCACGTACCCCATTTCTAGCTTCTCCTTGTGGAATGGAATTGAAACCCGGAAAAGAATGCCCCTCCACTGGCTCGTCCCCGCCGTCTGCCGCCACCGCAGAGGGCTCCTCTTCTCCGGCGCCAATAATCCTAATTGAAACCTCCTCTTCCTCCTCCTCCTCAGAAGTAGTAGTAGTAGTAGTAGAGGAAGGATGATGATAATTAGCAGAAGAGATTGAGGGATTATCAACCAATCCTCGCATTTGTTGATTGGAACCAGGTATTGACTGATTGTGAAGAAGTCCGGAGTAATCTAATACGGCTAATAATGGAGTATGTATTAGATTGGACGCTGATATATTGTATCTGAAACGTAGTGGAATACTACTGCCGCCGCCGCCGCCGCCGCCGCCGCCTCCTCCTGGAGAATTACTTGATGAAGACGATGTTTCCATGTTTTTTTTAGCAGCAAAAAAGCCCTTATTTTGACAAGTCAAAAACCTTATTAATCGAGTAATAATGGAAGAAAGAGTCAAGAAAAGAGTGGAGTGGAGTGGCGTGGTATGTCTGAGAATTAAGTTGATCTTACAAGGGAGGAGGAGGAGGAGGGGTTTTGACTTTACATTTCTTTCTTTCTTTCAAGTTGATGACGATTGCTTCTTCTAAAATACTGACAGGGAAACCTTACTCCTTTTTTTTCCTTCCATCTTCTAAAATATTGAATAGAAAATGAAAAGTAAACAAGTAGTAGTAGTATTCAATAGTTTAGGAAATTTGGTTACAACACTTAAAAAATGTTTTGTACTATTATATAAATAAAAAATTTAGAGAGATTACTTTTTCTTTTAATTTGCCATGATTTAATCATTGTTGAAGATTACATAAAACTGTAGGAACATGAGCTATGTTATAGATATGAATGATTAGTTAAGAGAGACGCTGGCTCAACTCATTGTTGCGGATAAAAATTTACACCATTGGAAAGATGCCTAATCAATCACGTGTTAAAGACTTTTTGTCATATTTAAATGGTCTGTCTAGGAGATCAAAATTAATTATAGAAAGACAAAAGGATTAATTTTCTCTGAATTGGTGGAGAAAGAGGGATGCATAAACAGCAGATGAGACATTATTGATTGGGATCCCAACTCTTGTTTTTGTTTGTGGAGTATTATTTCGACTAGTAGTATACTCCTACTAGTATTGATCTGGAAGAGTACTAGTAAATTCACCAGCGGTAGTGGAGGACTCTCTATCAATAACAGCTGTTTCAATATCTTATTTATGCTCGGATCTCTCACCCCTATTAAATACATTCACCCATCTCTTCTTGAAAACCCTGTTACGTAGGAATTACCACTATTTATCTAAATAATACTTTCGCCCGTAACTCTTCCATTCATCCATCTCTGTGTGTGTGTGTATATATATATATATATATATATATATATATATATATAATTTTAACAACTATATATATATACACGCATGCATTGCATTCGATCGTGTGTATGTAATTTAAAGAAGAAATGGATATGGTAATGCATTTATGTTGAAGATTCAGGATTTCATTATTCCTCATAACTTAATTTGTCCGTCCTCTTTTTCACATAATCAAGACAAGACCCATTTTTTTCTCATCTTTTACTCTCAATCTATCTATCTAATGCTTCTTCTGGCCTGTCTATACGCCTTTCTCTGCTTGCCAATGCTCAAGGCTCAGTCACCAGCAGCAGTACCCAAACTTTCACCTCGATTACTTGACTCACTTCTTCAGGACTACGCTTTCAGGGCATTTGAGCAGCGACCTAGAACCGGCATCGTCTACAATGCTAATGTCCCTGCTGCAGCTTCAAACTTGACTGGAATTAAGATTTCTGCTGTCAGGCTCAGAAGTGGCAGCGAGAGGGATTTACAGCTACAAAGAGTTTACTATCCCAATCGGCGTTGTTGAGCAGCCTTTTGTGGAGAGGCTTGTTTTGGTATACCAAAACTTGGGTAACTGCTCCTTCTCCTACTACCCTTTACCTGGCTACACTTATCTAGCCCCAGTGGTGGGTATTTTGGCTTATGATGCATCCAATTTATCAGCTACAAATTTACCGGAATTGGACCTACGAGCCTCGAAAAAACCCATCTTGATAAGGTTCCCGAATGTGAACTGGGAGCCACGCAATGGGGTATCGCCAATGTGTGTTCATTTTGATCTTTATGGTTCGGTGGAGTTTGACAATGTATTGAGTGGGAATGTGTGCTCAACTACTAAACAAGGCCATTTCTCGATGGTAGTTGAATTCACTGCTCCATCACCTCCACCCGCTGCTGCTGCTGCTGCTGCAAAGACTCAGCGTCCTCGTGGCGGTGTTAAGGTTACATACAAGGAATTTATAGTCCTTGGATCTGTGGTGGGTGGGGTTGTTCTGGTGACACTACTGGCTATTTGGGTACGAAATTGTAGACGTAGGGTAAGGATTCAGAAAATGGAAGAGGCCTCGCAAGGGAGCGTCCCATCGTCAATGATAAGTATTGGGAGTATGAAGGTGCCAGCGGCAAATATGACACGAACCAGGCCGACACTTGAAAATGAGTATGTTCTATAGTGAAATGTATCTGCTATTTCCAACTTAATTTCATATTTCATTTAATTCATCACCCTATTTATTTCTTTCTTTCTATTCTGGTCTCACCCTCGAGTGAGTTACCCCGTTGCTTTCTGTGGTCCATATATGAAATATATATATATATAAGATGAGCCAAAAATGAATGTGATTTATCAGTTCAATACCGTTTGCTTGCCTTGAAATAATTAATGGATGCTTTGATCAGTGATGAAAAGTTGAGAGTCTACATAGCAAAGATAGAGTAGAGGTGATAAATTCCATTAAAAGGAAGGGTGTCCAACTAGCTGAACAGAACAGTGGTGGTATTAATGATAGCATCTTTACATACATACCAAACTACCTCACATGTATGTGGGACTGACTGAGTGTTACTCCACTTGAATCACCAAGAAGTTAAGCCTCAAGATGTCAGTTGGGTGCACTTGAGAGTGAATGAGCTCCGATTGCATTCCAATATATATATATATATATATATATATATAGAGAGAGAGAGAGAGAGAGAGAGAGAGCGTGTGTGTGTGTGTGGAAACTGAATCCATCAGTTAAGAATAATTAGCAAGTTGATTTTGGCAGGGCAGGGAGTAGCTGCGCGCAGTCACTTAATTTAATTAAAGGTTGCAGAATATTCGTCATCTCATCTGAGATAAAAAGTTGAACATTAATCAAACATTTGGAGCACAATCACATCATGACTTTCTTGTAGATTTAATTTCTCAACAAATAGTTATTGCACTTGAGTCAGTCTCGTATAGAATATACTATTTTATTTATGTATGTATTTGTTTTGTATTAACTAATAAGTGTGTATAGGTATAGGTATAGGTATATAACAATTAATAATTAGACAGCTCACTATATATATACGATTTTTATATATAATTGGATGAGCTCCCTCACCTCATGCCTAATGCCTAATGGTCACACATTGTTGTCTCCGGCCTAACGTGCAATTATCTTCAATTCTTCTATCACAATTCACAGCTAGCTCTAAGGAATCCTATGCTAGTAGTAAATAAATTTAATTACCTCATATATTCAACATTAAATTAAGAGAGACGAAGAGTAGTAGTAGACATGTTTTCCTTTTCCTCTGTATATAACTCAATCAGATATATAGGAATTAAGGCGTATTACTACTTACTACTTGCCATGCATTGCAATGCATGGCGTGCAAACTAAGTAGTTAGTTAATAATAATTATATATAGTGATTAGTTCTGAATTAATTAGTAGTGAAAGGTTTACATCTGTATGTGTGAATTGAAATGAGTTCAGAATAAAAATAAAATAATAGTAGTAAAATATTTTTGTTTTGCTACGATGTAACATTTTCTATACCTAATACTACAATAAAATAAAAAGGTATATTGTCGGCAGTGTGGTTTTATGGTACAAGCTCACTCAAATTAATTTGCATTCATTATCTTCCCCTTCTTAATTAAGTATGCCCATTTTATAATTCTTTTAATACATTTAATTAAATTAAACAATAATTAAATCAAATTCATTAATAAAAAAGAAAAGAAAAAAGGGAAGCAAATTGTGACTCTCTAGGCCAAAAATATTGTAGATTACTATACAAATTTTGATTTTTTCACATCATGAAAAAGAGTAACAGAGACAGACTCGTATTAAGTTATTTGTGTGGTATGCATGCTATATATAATATGATACTACTTTATATAACTACTCCAAATTAGATATATTGAAATTAAAATTAAAGATCAAATACAATTTGTAACGCCCCCAAAATTAGGTATACGTCACCCATCTTGGGTCGCCACTTACATGGTACATAAATTCAAATACAACTTACTAATATAATCGCATGGTATGCAATCGACGTAAATCGTGAGTTTGAATACAAATTTTGTCTACTAGATATTATACAAACTCAAAAAGAGTCCTCATTACAACTATTATCACACTATTTCACGTAATAGTGAGGACTACTAATCTATCCTGCGGACCATTACTTACGTTCCCGACTCGTCCAAAACTATGTTCTCATTTCACAAGAAGAACGGTGAAAGAAAGAAAGGGTGAAACTCAAATTTTAAGAAGAAATATTATGACTAAGATAATGCGAATAAATTATCATTAGCCTTCAACAATGTTAAACCGATAAAATACAATAGACAACCAGTTTAATGCTGCGTGGAATAAGCAATCCATTAAAAGAGTCAAGTAGAGAATAAAGTCTACTATCTTTTAGGTTTTAAAAGGTTTTCATCAATTTTTATCATTTGAGACTTCGACAATAATAAACCACCACATCTAATCATCCCTGTACCACGGTCCAAGGATTTTCATCAAATTATCAATGGTCATGACTATCTTAGAATCACCACCCCGTCATAATCATACCAAAAACTATCCATTCTTGCATTCTGAGCCACTTGAGGACTTTTGTCACATCATTTATATCAAGTCGTGATTATACTTAAGAATGATCCTCGGTCATAATCATACTAAGTTCATCTATGCATCGTAAGTTCAAAAGATAACATAATATAACATGAGGATGATGACAATGACATAGTAATTCATAAAAAACAAGTTCAAGAATTATTTAATCCATGAATTATTAACGTCCAAATTGTCAACATGATCTTTGTTTAGCGTGGAGTAAAATTCAATAATGATCGGAAGAATATTTCCATGAAAAATCTTTGGATGAAACGCAAATATCGAGGATATTCTACTAATTTCATGGAGTATAGAAGTCAAAGTTTTAACCAACCGGGTATAATAAAGAATGGAATAACAAAAGAAATCACCATGCATGCGGTGCTTGCATGATGTGTTATTCAACGTAATAATAATAATCGGAACGGTCGGGTGAAATTCACACCAAGCGGGATGTTCCAATGTAATAATAAAGATGGAACCCGGATCCGGTGTAAAACACATGATAGGATATTCAACGGAATGATAAAGATTTTAACCAGTCCCGTGTAAAACACATGCATGGGATGTTCCAACGGAGAATAATAAAAAGCGAACCAGAAGTCCTTGTAAAACACACGAGGCATGGATGTTCAATGAATAATAATAGAAGAATGCCACCAAGTATAGGGTAAACCACAGCATATCAAGGTTATTCAATGTAATAATAAGCGAATGGAATAACATAAGGATTTCACCAAGTATAGGGTATCTGCGTATATCGAGTTATGTATAGGGTATGCCACTTTTACAAAGTTATTCCAATGAATAATAATAGTGAATGGAATAATGAAGTTCTCTTCGAAGAAAAGAATAACACCCTTACCGTAAAAAAACCTGAATATAGAAGTAGTGAAGTAGCGAAATACTCTTCTTCTTTTCTATAATTTTCTCTATATAAACCTCTCTATAATTTCTCTACTAGAGTTTCAATGAATTAAATAAGAAAAAAATGAAGGAATGAGCTTATTTATAGGAAAATGGAATGCGTAAGAATTAATCCATGAATCTATCCAGTTGATTTACTTTAATCGACGGTCCATATTTAAAGAAAAATCTTTTAAATAAAATATAATATATTCTATTTATATAAAAACATTTTACTATCAAACACTTATGCAATACTATGCAAAACACTATGCAAAATACTATGCAACACTATCGTAATAAAATATAATATATTCTATTTATAGAATAACTTTAATAAAGTATTCTATTTTATATAAAAGATGTTTTACATTTTATTACGTTAATAATACGAATAAAACAAAACGTCATTATCGCTATAATAATTCATATTATTAATCGACAATAATGGAATCAAACCGAGTGACTTCTCATAAGCATCAATAATCAATACCGGTGTCTTCTACGATGCAACCACACGTATTCTTTACTTTTTTTACTACCGAGTAGTTCAACAAGAACCACGGTAAAACTTCCGCCGTTATTTCAATAAAATATTTTTATCGTTTTCTCGATCCGATGATAATTACATTATTAGGGTCCACCAATGATTGGTAGTTATGCGAATATTCCCTCGCTAAACCAAATATTCCCAGACCAATCGAATATAATATAACCACTTGCATACTTTGCAAAATTTATAAATACTACCCACAACTATAATATTATCTCAAATTCACACCATAATATTAAAAATTATTTCGACAAAATTTAAATCTTTATTGATAAAATCTGGGGTCTCACAATCTCCCTCCTTATGGAATTTAAGCCCTCGAAATTAGGGTGCGATACTGGTATGATAAAGAGATGAGGATACCTTGAATACCTTTATCGTTTAAAATATTAAATTCATCTTTGAAATCTGCCAAAACTATTCATTAACAATTCATCTTTACTACAAAGCTAAAGATATATACAATAAAACCAATAATCTTTGAAACGCAGCTTAATAGTATCACGACCACTTAATTATCCATGCACCAATTTGGCCAAGGATATTCGTGTTTTCAATCTGATCATGATTATACTGAATAATCCTTGGTCATAATCATACCAAGTCTATCATACTACTTCTGACGAAGATGACTTTTACCACATCCATGAATTAATATTTCATTCTTTGAGACTCATTTCGATAATTAATTCATATCATCGAATCATCCCGCACTACGGGCCAAGAATATTCATTAGTATCACGACCACAAATTATCCATGCACTACTGACCAAAAGATAATTGTGTATTCATTAATATCACGACCACAAATTATTCAAGCACTACTACTACCAAAGATAATTGTGTATTCATTAAGATCACGACCACAAATTATCCATGCACTACTACCGAAAGATAATTATGTATTCATTAGTATCACGACCACAAAATTATCCATGCACTACTACCAAAGATAATTGTGTATTCATTAAGTATCACGACCACAAATTATCCAATGCTACTACTGACCAAAGATAATTGTGTATTCATTAAATATCGCGACCACAAATTATCCATGCACTACTACCAAAGATAATTGTGTTTTTCAATTACTGTTATGATTATACCCAGACAATCCACGTCATAATCATACCAAGTCCATCTATGCACTACAGCCACGATGACTTTCAACATAATATAAGCGTGAGGATAATGATATAAAGAATCAATCAAATGAGATAAAGGATAAATATTAAACATTTATAATATAATTTATCCAGATTCAAGAATATCCCCATGTTATCAATCACTTAATAATCTCATAATCTAATATCATTAATATTATAACAATATTTTAATCATTTCTTAAATTTATAAACAATTTTTCTTAATTGTTTACGTTTTACCATATAATGCATTTAATCATTCAAAAATGTCATACTCATAAGATATCATCACCAATTATCAAATCTCTCAAAAAATATGCATATATACTCTATATAGGATTCTCTAGCCATAATATCCTATTTTCAACTTTATACTTCACATAACATATTTAACTCATATGTTCGTCACTAAACTATTTTCATGAAAAATACCAAATCAGTCCCAAAAATATTTCTTTTCTGGGATTTAGCATAATATAGTCCCATAATGAAAATATATTTTTCTAAAAATTTTAAAATTCATTTACTATTTTTCAAAATCAATTTCTAATTAATTCCTTAAGAAATTAGCTACCTCAAGTTTAACTCCAAAAATTCCCAAATTTTGGCAGGACCTTACACATGTTAACGTGAGCTTCTAGTTTAAATTTCATGGTCATCGGAGTTATAGAACTCCGATTATAAGCGTTTTAAATCGGAAAAACCTAAATATTGAAAGAGTCATAACTTGCTCATTTTAAGTCAGAATGAGCTCATTTTTGGACAGGAGATACTTTATACCATATACCTTCATGTCCCTAAAGGCCAGAATTTTTCTCATAATTTAAGTGGCCGAAACAGCCCTTAAAAGTTTCTGGGCAGTAGCATTTTTTGAAATTTACAGCTTTGGCCTCCTTTGCTAAAAATCAGTCCACACAAAAATCTACAATACCTTTTCCAGTAATTCCACTTGGATTAGTTAGGTAACTCATAGATCTAACTCTAGGACTTGACCACATTCAAAAATTCAAAATATAATAAGAGATATGGTCAATTGAATTTCATGTTACGTTTTTCACCAAAATCGATTTTCAACTCTTTGTGATTTCTAAGAAACTTTCATGTTTTTACATACTAACCAACATAACTCATCATAAAACTTACTAATACCACGAATACCCATGATTTTCATTATTCCAATGCTTTTATTATGACTTTCATCATAAACCACGTAAAGTTTATTCATTTAGTTGAAGAAATATTTGAGGGTTTAAGAAATGGGTTTTTTGTCTTTGGGGTCAATACAAAATTCGATTTCACGCTCTAGGGTAGGCTAGAAATCTTCAAGAATACGTCAAGAAATTTATTAATGATAGAAATATCATTCAAAATCATTACTCTTATCCAAGACTTGGATAATACGTCACATTGATACCAACTGTGACTTCATCCCTTAACCTAGATAACACCTCACAATGATACCTATAAACTTGCCATCTTCATTCACGATGTCGCCTCTGAAAGTCCGGCTTGGTGCATTCCACACAAGGAAGTCAACAACGAAAGGTTCGGGGCTCTTTTACTTATGGCTTGATATGATGATGATTAATTTTAGGGTTTGGTTACTTTAAATTAGGTAATGAGGTTGTTATAAATATAAAAGCTAACAACCTTACGAAAAGCATGATGAGTAGTTAACCAATTGATTCCTAAAATCAAAGGCAAGTATTTTCAAAGAGATAAGATTGACGAGTAACGTGAAAGTTTCGATTTGAATCAACAAGATTTATAAACAAAGATGAGGTAACGAAGGTTTCTCCCAACTAAGTTTAAACAGATAAATCAAAGTCCATTTCTCTGGAGTCAAATTTAAGCGTTGAACGCAACTAGGTGAAATAAAAGAGTGGGTAGAACCGGTATCTAACACGGTATAGACTTACAAGAAGCTTATGATTAACTTACCAAAGGATAATTTTATTCAGGGTTCCTCGTCACGAAAAAAAAAAAACTTCTCTCTTAAACTATCGGCTTGGTTTATGCAGGGCCTTTTGGTGCCTCCATCCTAGTTGAATTTGTCTTGATGAACGACAAAATCGAGCTAAGTGACCTTCTCTTCCACAATTATAACATGCTTTGACTGGCGTGGCGCAGCTCGGATGATGTGTCCCTCTCCTCCGCATTTGAAGCATATAATAGGTGGTCCTTCTCCTTCCTTAACAACAAAAATTGGTCTTGACGTCTTTCCATCATTGTTGAATCTCCTTTTCTTGAAATGTCCATTCTTATTGTTTTGGCCTCGATTACCACCGAAGTGGTTACCATATCTCCGCTTTGTTGATTCCCTCCATGCTTGTTGTCACCGCTTGATGACTACTCTCCATTTGAGTATTATAATTTTGCTTGGCTACTTTCTTTTAGTTGGGTTGACTCGTTATCGCTACCCACTAATTGAGCCCTATTTACAACATCCGAATAAAAACACGGTTTATGAGAAATAAGATGTTGGCGTATCTCCGGCTTCAAACCTCTTAAAAACATTCGCGCCATTCTCTCTTCATTATCTACCAGTGGGGATGAACCGTGATAACTCATGAAACTTTGCCTCGTATTGCGACACGGTCGTATTGTTTTGTTCCAACTTGATAAACTCCACCTCCTTCATGTGGCGAATACTTTCGGAAAGTATTTGTCGTTGAAACGACTCTGGAACTTCTCCCAAGATATCTTGATCAATGAGGTTGAGTACGTTTCTGGAGATTCCCACCAATGTCTCTTTCTCCGCCTTGACATAAAAGGCGTGAAAGGGAACCTTTTGCTCCTCGGAGCATCCCAAGACATCAAATATCTTGGTAATCTGCTTTATCCATGCTTCCGCCAGAAGTGGTTTTGGCTCTCCCTAAAACTCCGGTGGTCCCAGCTCCTTGAATTGTTTAGCGGTGACCGCCCGAGAGTTTTCCGTGTTTCCACCTACGTTTTGGACAGGAGTCGCTTTCGCCTGATGTTGCATGAATTCTAAAACCTCTTAAGCGTCTGTCGTTAGTCGATTGATCGGTGTTGTTGTTTACGGAGGATTATCGCCATCTGTTGTACATTGTCCTCGATTATTGATCCGCGGAGAATCAACAGTCTCACGTGGCTCCATTCTTATTCTCAACATTCTCGGATGCCATTTTCAAATCTTGCCATAAAATAAGGGTTAATTAACATATCACATATTATCCCTATACTCGACCGACCAATTAAATACCAAATAAATTTAGGTAGGTCATACTAAGCGCGAAAAATTCCCGTCTCCCCTCCAATATTATTCTCACATCTTAGCCGGGGATCATATCCTAAGCTCGATACCAACCGTAACGCCCCCCAATTAGGTATCGTCCACCCATCTTGGGTCGCCACTTACATGGTACATAAATTCAAATCTGACTTACTAATATAACTGTAGGTATGCAATCTGACATAAATCGTGAGTTTGAATACAAATTTTGTCTACTAGATATTATCTGAACTCAAAAAGGAGTCCTCATTACAACTATTATCACACTATTTCACGAATAGTGAGGACTACTAATCTTATCCTCTGGACCATTACTTACGTTCCCGATCTAAATCCCAAATTATGTTCTCATTTCAAGAGAAACGGTGAAAGAAAGGTGAGCTTCAACTAGCCCGAAGAAATATTATGACTAAGATAATGCGAATAAATTATCATTAGCCTTGAACAATGTTAAACCGATAAAATCTGATAGACAAACAGGTTTAAGCTGCGGTGGAATAAGCGATCCATTAAAAGAGTCAAGTAGAGAATAAAGTCTACTATCTTTTAGGTTTTAAAGGTTTTCATCAATTTTTATCGTGAGACTCGACAATAATAAACCACCACATCTAATCATCCCTGTCTGCGGTCAGGATTTTCATCAAATTATCGATGGTCAAGACTATCTTAAGAATCACCCCAGTCATAATCAATACCAAAAACTATCCATCATTGCATTCATTCTGGTACTTCAAGGACTTTTGTCACATCATTTATATCAAGTCGTGATTATCCGAATGATCCCGATGCATAATCATACTAAGTTCATTTATGCACGTAAGCGAAAAGATAACATAATATAACGTGAGGATGATGATGATGACATAGTAATTCAATAAAAACAAGTTCAAGAATTATTTAATCCATGAATTATTAACGTCCAAATTATCGGCGTGATCTTTGTTTAAGTAGAGTAAAATTCAATAATGATCGAAGAATATTTCCATGAAAAGATCTTTGGATGAAACGCAAATATCGAGGATATTCTACTAATTTCATGGAGTATAGAAGTCAAAGTTTTAACCAACCCAGGTATAATAAAGAATGGAATAACAAAAGAAATCACCACGTGCATGCGATGCTTGTGCATGGCGAGTTATTCCAACAGAATAATAATAATAACGGAACCGGTCGGGTGAAATTCACACCGGCTGCGGGATGTTCCAACAGAATAATAAAGATGGAACCAGGATCCGGTGTAAAACACATGAGATAGGATATTCCAACGGAATGATAAAAGATTTTAACCGGTGTCCTGTAAAACACATGACAGGATGTTCCAATGAATAATAAAAAGCAGAACTGCAGGTCCGGTGTAAAACACGCATGCGGGATGTTCCAAGAATAATAGAAGAATGCCACCAAGTATAGGGTATTAATGGCGTATACGAGTTATTCCAATGTAATAATAAGCGATGGAATAACATAAGGATTTCACCAAGTATAGGGTATCTGCCATGATCTGAGTTATGTATAGGGTATGCCACTTTTACAGTTATTCCAATGAATAATAGTGAATGGAATAACGAAGTTCTCTTCGAAAGAAAGAATAACACCCTTTACCGTAAAAAGAATGAATATAGAAGTAGTGAAGTAGCGAATCTCTTCTTCTTTCTATAATTTTCTCTATATATAAACATCTATAATTTTCTATACAGAGTTTGATGAATTAAATAAGAAAATAATGAAGGAATGAGCTTTCATTTATAGGAAAATGGAATCGTAGTAGAATAATCCATGAACAGTCCAGATTGATTTACTTTAATCGGACTATTCCATATTTAAAGAAAAATCTTTTAAATAAAATATAATATATTCTATTTATATAAAAACATTTCTTATCTGAAAACACTATCTGAAAAACACTACGCAAAACACTATCAACACTACGCGTAATAAAATATAATATATTACATTTATAGAATAAACTTTAATAAAGTATTCTATTTTATATAAAAGATGTTTTACATTTTATTACGTTAATAATCTGAATAAAACAAAACGTCATTATCATTATAATAATTCATATTATTAATCGTGATAATGGAATCAAACCGGGTGACTTACCATAAAGTCGATAATCAATCTTGGTAATTCTTATCTGCAACCACCACGTATTCATCATCTTTTTACTACCAAGGTAGTTCAACGATGTACGGTAAAACTTCCGTAGTTATTTCAATAAAATATTTTTGTCGTTTTCTCCGATCAAATGATAATTACATTAATGGGGTCACCAATGATTGATTGGTTGTTGCATTTAATATTCATAACTAAACCGAATATTCCCCACCAATCGAATATAATATATAACCACTGCATACTTTCTGCAAAATTTATAAATCTACCCACAACTATAATATTATCTCAAATTCACACCATAATATTAAAAATTATTTCGACAAATTTAAATCTTTATTGATAAAATCTGGGGTCTCACACAATTTGAAAAGTCACTATAAATAAATGTAGTATATGACACATTAAAAAAAAAACTCTTAAATTTCTGAAATTATTAGTCGTTTTGGTGAGTCGACTCGGTACTTATCTTTTGATATTGTTGTATTGATTATATATAAATTTAACGAAATAAATAAAATAAAGAATAATTTTTTTAATATAAGTAAATCTTCTTATTAAAAAAATAAGAATAAGTTTTTTGATATAGTAACTAGTAAGAAGCGAGAAATTGATAAATTATAATAATAGTAATAATAATAAAAAAGAGGAAAGAAAACGGAGAGCTTAGCTACTGCTTGACTTGACTACGTTAGCCCGTCAATGCAGATTGCAGAATATTCAAAAAAGCTTGAGCCGTTTTCCCCAAGCGCTCCTCCTGCCCTGCCCTGCCCTGCGCGGAATTGGCCTCCAATTAAAGATTATTATGTGTATCTTGATTTTGATAATTAATTTCAAACCAACCTTTTTGATAACGGTTTTTTACTTAATACTAGTATTATTTTTTTGGTAATAACTTTAGGATATCACTATCATGATTGTTGATAAGATTGCCCATGTAATAAAATTATTAATTAATTTTAGTATTGGAAAATTATATGTCTAATTTTACAATTTTTGAATGTTAATAATTAATAATAATTCAAATGATTTTAATTCATGTCCTGCATAAAAGTTTATAACTATAAAGAATTGATCATAAACACTCGAATCCAACTTGATTCAAGATGCCAATAAATAGTTTTTTATTTAAATTTAATTAACTTAAAACGACGGAATAATTATCTTCAACTTCTATTGGATACACATGTGAACATATAACTTGTTAATGATAAATTAAGCTTACGTAACATATGTGACTTTCATTTCAAATGACGTTGTTATTATTATGACTCACGTGACATACTGTGTCGGTAAAGCAGCTATGATAGCACAAACACGTTTAGTTTCGTTTCTTAATTTAAAATTGACAAAAGCATGAAAGTCGTGTTCTCTCACGGATCTTTGTTCTCATCTATAACTCACCATGCTTTACTAAAAGACATTTTCAATTACGCCACCAAACTATCGAGATAGGTAAAGTAAAAACTATAAAACTACAAATTATGAAAAATCAAAGTATTAATTATTTTTCATGTATTTTGTTGAACATTAAATGATATACTTTGAATTGACAACTATTTTACTAAATTTAGTGTCATTTGGTTTATATTTTATGTCATTGAAATAACATAAATTCAATTGGAGAAAAATTATTGTGTAATTATAAAAGTTACCCCATGTAAAGTTTTTGAACAGCAGCTCGATCGAGTTTGTCTAGACTTAATTATCCATAGAATCAAATGACTTGAACAAGAGTGCATTTGGTTCAAACTTGATTTGTTTATTGTTTACTAGTGGTTTCCAATATCCAAAAGAATAAAAAAAAATAGCATAATTAAGACAAATAGGATCCGCACGTGATAAGTGAGGAAGTGATTAGCATGAAGTTCATTTTATAAGTTGGTTAATTGGTCAATAAAGTGCTTACACGCATGCACAACTTTATATGTGTCGGTATTTTATTGGCCAATTGACCAACTTACCAAAAAATAAATTTTATATTAACCGGATTCGATAAGTGGGTTTGTACTCTGAAAGACATGACTCACGATGTCGTTTATACGCATCAATCTATAAAATTTACACCAAAAACCTCAGCCTTTCTCTTATTATCACACGCACGCAATTGTAAAAAAACGTAATAGTAATAATAATAATAATAAAAAATAAAAATAAAAATAAAAATAAAAACCAAAGCCAATAACAAAGGCTTAGAAAGATACACATGAGTGCTATTCATAATATTTCCACAAAAGTTTTTGATATTTTCACACGAAACGACGAATTTTACATCTACAGCGACACTTTACGTGTAAAAATATCAGAAATTATTATAAAAATATCGTTTCCTTATATTTAGAGAGAGAATATCAACCCCACAGAGCCAGCCAGCCAGCCAGCCAGCCAGCCAGAGCCACACTGACAACAGGCTTACAGGCCTATTTAAAAGCAAGTTTATAGCCCCTTTTATCTTTCTTACTATGGAGGAAAAAAAAACCCAATGCTTTTGTACGTTTTTACATTTTCACAGCTCACCAGGAGGCAGGACTAGTATTTATTTTCTTCATTCCACTTCTTAATTTTATTTTCAGGGTTCTCTTCTTAGCTGCTGCCTGTCTGCTGCTATCTGAATAACCCCCTTTTCTTTCTTTCTTGATTCAGAATCCCTTTAGAATCCCTTTTGCATAGAAGCAGTAGCAGCAGCAGCGCAGCAGCAGCAGCAGCCATGTCCAATTTATACAACCAGAGTTTGAATATGAATTTCTCACCTGCAAGAACTGCTTCTCCTCATATAAGGACCAACCCAGAGGCTGATAGGTACCTCCTAATCCTTTTTTACAATAAAAAAGAGCCATCTTTTTCAATTTAATTTATTGATTTTCATGTTCACAAACCTTGATAATATCTCCATATCTGTTAATTTCGGTCTTCTTTTTTTGTTGTGCTTCATTTCATACAGTCTGTACTTGGCAGAGCTAATGCAAGAGCGTCAGAAGCTTGGGCCTTTCATGCAAGTCCTTCCCATTTGCAACCGACTATTGAATCAAGGTTAATTTACTGCGTCAATTTTTGGATCTGTTATATATATATATATATATATATATATATATATATGTGTGTGTGTGTGTGTGTGTGTGTGTGTATATATGTGTGTGTGTGTGTGTGTGTGTGTGTGTGTGTGTGTGGTGTGGGGGTTTGTGTAGGATGTTTTTCTTGCTTTGATTTTTCTGTGATTTTATTCTCTCCATAATAATACATATGCAGGAGCTGCTGCTTTTTTATGCTTTGAATCTGTTATTTTAATTGAGCAGTGAATTAGAATTACAATTTCAGTTTTGCTGTTAATTATCTGTTTATGTCATTGTTGATCCATGCTTCGATATTGCTCCAAGAAATGTTTGTTGATATGTCAAGATAAATTGGAATTTTACTAGACCTTATGTAACTTTAACCATATTTTTACATCGGCCACTGCCAGCTACTTGCATTGAGAGAACACTTGTGTTTATTTATTTATTTATTTTTATCAATGATCATCATTATCAATATTGTGGAATTCTTGTGGTGCAAAACAAAGGCATTGGATGTGAAATGGTGGATTCCTTGAAGGAATAACCTGAGGGTCTCACGTTTCAATCAGCATCATAAGAACACCATGCCAATTGCAGAAAAGGACATTGGATGAAAATATTTTATTAAATCTTATGGTGCTGTTTGTTTGCTTAGACTCGGTTATAGAAGCAAGACATGTAATGACGCCATGTCTGAATGTTAAGCGACTGTAGTGTACTTCATGCCATGTATGAAGGATTTATAGCTGTATCAGTGGTGGCTTTGTCAATAGATGTTAGCAGGAAAGCTTGCCTACCTCCTGAAATCACTACAATGACTTTAGTTTATGAGTCAACAATCACAACCTAAATCACATTTTGAATTGAATATGTCGTAGTGTTCATCTTTCTATTTTAAGCATTAGATATTGGTATATTATATGTTATTCTTTCTCCCACGGAGCATAGGTGATTAGTGATATAAATAATAAACTTGGTTGATATTGACTTTGATTTCGAACCATTTATTTTCTTTTCTTTTTTCATTTTCTTTTGTATCACATATTGAATCTATTATGACAGTTGAAATATTTTTCTGCAATCTTGCATAGCCATATTCGTGACTAAGAAAAAGGATTGGGCTTATTAAATGCTTTCTTAATTCCTATGCACTATTGACAGAAATATCAAGGCTTACCAGAATTAACCCCAACCAAGGTTTCAGTGACTATGACTTACTGCAGCGTGGAAGCCCAAGTCCAATGAATTCCTATGAAATTCCTGATATTGGAGGTAAAGGTCTGGGGCACTGGAATGGAAATGGATGGAATGCTCTTCAGCATGAGGTGTGTATGTTTAAGCTTGACCATTGTTTTTAAACTCTTATTCCACAATTTAATATCCATGCATTCTGTTCTGCTTAGTATCCTTCTATATCTGATTTGTTGTTTGTAAACATGGGTCATTATCATACTGTACACCTCCAACTTGGCATTCCTAAAGTAAAATAGGTAACACATATTTAGTGTGTAATAGATATATGCTTAATAGAACTAACCTATATAATTAAAAAAAAAGAAGTGGAAAGCATCCAATGTGGAATTCTCTTGGTCCTCTCTTATAACATTTGCTTCTTTGATCTTGTCTGGAGGACTACTTAACAGTTCGCCATGCTATCAGGAACTCTCCCACTGCTCTATAATGAATACGGCAAATGGCATGGCCCTGAAGAGCACCTATAACGCAGTTATATAGAGAAAGGGGCTTACAAAGGCATGTTTGTTCGTTAGAACCATTGCAGTGTATTCATGTGTGTGGGTATCAGTAATATACTTAGAGCCCATGTGTTTGACCTGTAGGCGAATTGAATGTTGCATTATACCTTCCCCGCGGACAACATTTCTCTTTGCTTTATTGTAGACTATCTGGAGAGAGAGAAATAATCACTGCTTTGAAGACTAGGAATGGCCTTTACACCAGATCTGTTTTTTTTTTTAAATTTTGAACCTCTTGTTCTTTGGAGTCCCGAGGTCTTCCCAGGTTTGATAGTGGCCTTTGTGGATATTTTGGGCTTGTTCTGTATGGCAACCTAATTGAAGTAACGTTTGGATAGATAACTTGTATGTGAGAGAGCGTATTACTTTTGGTTGCGTGGGGACTATTGTTTTTTTACATCATACAACATGTCATATGCTTCTGTTCGTTGCTATTCATTTAACACACTGACCCAACAAAAACAAAGAATTTTTTAAAGAGTAAAGCACGGGGACTATTGTTGGATGGTAATCGCTTTAAGCTCTAGGAATGTACTTGAAGAGATTCAGTTCATACTTATAAAATTAATAAAAGAAGTCCACATGCTTTTAATTCAGTAAGAGCTAGATAGATGTATGTATTATACCTCTAATTGAGGTTTCAAAGTGCACACGTAATGATACCATTCAATACATCAGGAGCATTTAAAGATTTTAACTATGTGCCTGCTATTTAACAGAGTTACATGCTCTCTCTCTATATGTCATTGTACAAGTAAAGATATGTATGTCTGTACTCTGTTGTCAGGTTTACTGAGTGTGTGCTAGTTATTTTACATCCTTGGATATGTTGAGGGGCGTTGGGCGACATTTCATGTGTAACAAGACAAGATCAGCATCAAGCTTTTCTCATGAACTCCTTTGCCTATTTACACTGTGGACTGTGGAGTATTCCAACACTTGTGAATGTTGAAGATGAATTACATTAATCCTTACGCAATCAATGTCACTGAAGCTGATGTTGTAAATTGTTTGGTTGTGGCAACTTCCATATTGAAGCCATAGTTTATTTCTTTTGTTTCTCCCTTCTTCTGTTTTAAGCTATATATGCTCACTGAGCAGAATTCAAGGAACTTGCTGATTTACCTCATTTGCTTCTACTTTAGGCTCCCCATTTTTTATTCTGGTTGTTTTATTTCCTGATATCTATTTGATTGGCTACTTCTTCTTCTCCTCTTTTACTAACATGTGCGCATTAGCAGATTCACATACTAAGCTTTGTGTTCATTTTGTAACAGAGAGTTGGTGGACCACAGTGGTTGACAATGGACTGGCAAGCAGCACCAGGAAACCCAAGTTCCTTCATTGTGAAGAGGATATTGCGCTTGGATATTCCTGTTGATAGCTATCCAAATGTAAGTTGTGTGCCTTATAAATTATTGTTCTTGATTTTATCTGAAGTGTGATCCTTGCAAGTTGTTCTTGAAATTTTGAAGTGATACGCATTATTAAAATCTTCTGTCTATTAGTTCAATTTTGTTGGGAGGCTTCTAGGTCCTCGAGGCAACTCCTTGAAGCGCGTGGAAGCTTCTACAGGATGTCGTGTATATATTAGAGGAAAAGGCTCAATAAAAGATCCTGAGAAGGTAATATATTTTCCTAAAGCATGCGAATCTTTGGATACAAGTAACTCAACTTTAATATTTAAATGGTGACATCATGTTTTAATTTTGAGTTATGATTTTAAATAAGCAATATTTCTTGTATTATTTATTTCTCAATGTTGTGATAGGCTGGGTGCTAATTTCCTTTTTTCTAAACAATCTAATGTGCTTTCCCTAATTTAATTCTGAAGGAGGAGAGTTTGAGGGGCAGACCAGGCTATGAGCACCTGAATGAACAGCTACACATTTTGATAGAGGCAGAATTACCTGTCAACATTATTGATGTACGGTTAAGGCAAGCACAGGAAATCATAGAAGAACTGCTCAAACCTGTGGTATGGATAGTTTATCCTCCTCATGGAAAATTCATTACGTCCGTAACATTCCCTTATTCATACAATCGAGTTGAGTCCACATTTCAAGCATTAGTAACAGCTTGAACTCAACTCAACATAACTTGTCCCAACTACTAGGGGCCGGCTACATGAATTCTGTTTGACCTATCTGCTGTTTCGGGGAGGGATAAAATGTTTTTTTTGGTTGCATGCTATTTCTTTTGATAAACTAAGTTGAATTGCAGGACGAGACACATGATTTGTATAAGAGGCAACAACTGAGAGAACTTGCCATGCTAAATTCCAATTTCAGAGAAGAGAGCCCTCGTCCGAGGGGTAGTGTCTCTCCATTTGGTTCTAGTGGGATGAAGCGTGCAAAAACTGGTTGGTAGAGATTTTATACACTTGTCCTTGATGGTTTCTTACAGAGACACCGATCTAGTAACCTCATCTGCATATCATCTCCCATTTGGTTCAGTTCCATGGGTTGGCTTAGAAAACTGGCTAAATGCAAAAGCCTTATTTGGCAACAAGGAATGGAGAGAAAGAAGAGGTTTTGTGACTCTACTTACTTGCTGCTGTTGTTATAGACGAATGTTATTGGATTTATTTGTTATTTAACCTTCTTATGACGAGTGTGATATTATTTTGTAAACCTATATATCTTTTTCATCATTTAGTTTTGGAACTCATTTTTGAGAATTCTTATTCCCACTTAGGAAGATCATTAAGGGACTAAGGCTGTGTTTGTTTAAGTCTGAATGCCTCTTAATAGATGTATGTCTGATTCGGTCATACGCTAAATTTGTTTGATAAATTTTTTTTTGCCTCTTAATACATTTTAATCGGTAAGATACAAAATTAAATCTTAACTATTTAGAGTCACATCTGAATGAGTTTATATTTTTTTTGGACAAAAATAACTTCTATAATATTACAAAATCTCTCTTATATCCCTCTAATAAAATAGACAAATTAAAGAACAAAGAAACAGAAGTGGAGAATGGTCTTGGCTCGCAGGTCGACTCTGATGGCTTTTCCTTCTTTGGTCGCCATTGATAAAGATCGAGAAATCAGAGGTAATCAAGAACAAGGGAAGTTCGGGCTGGGCTCTAATCTTATTGAATCGGTCCAGTCGGGTGGGTTTGTGCATCCTAACGTTCATTGGCAGAGAAACAAAACTTCTCTCTTTCTTCTTTCTCTGTAAAGGAACTGGAACTACACATGAGAGGGAGAAATGTTATTGCTTGATTTTTTATTTTTATTAAACCAAATCACAATCACTTACAAACAAAATCAAACTGTCCCACACAAATGAGATGAGATCAGAACCAACTCCCATAAAGCTACAAAATAAGCAAATACCCAGAAAGCCGTAGCAAGAGAATAAGTAAAAGAAACTGAAATCAGATTAAAGAAAAATCATCTTACCTGATGCAGAAATGTACGGGCATGTGAGGAAGAAGAAAGACATTGACCCAACAGCTGATTCCCAATAGATTTTAAGTTAAAAGAGCAAATGGGTATTTGTGAAATTTAGATTTTAGAGTACCAAATTTATCAATTAATGAGCAGTCATTTAACAAGTTTTGCTTAAATAATTCATAGGGTTAAAATAGTAAAATACTGTTATTCAGACATTTTGAAAAAATAAATTATCAAACAACATTTATTCATTCAGATACAATTCAATTCAGATTCTCTATATTATTCGGATGTCTAAACTATTCAGATCTTAACACTCAATTTTATCAAACACAACCTAATAGTCTCTGTTCAAAGGATTAAATAGTGCTAAATTAATTAAGACAAATAGTCTAATTTCAAGTATATTTTTGCATAACAGGATTAAATAGTGCTTAATATTGTTGTTAGTTGATAGGGCCACCTTTATTTGTATCAATTATAATTTATGGACTATTAATCTTAAATAGTCATAATTACATATTTGTTTAGAATAAAATTATTTATTGAATAATCTCATGTTATATTTGTTTATTTATGAATTATTTAAAAATTGGATAAAAATTTATCGTTTGGATTATTATATCCTTACTAATAATAACAAAAAATTATATTTTCAATAGTTTGAGTATGAATAGATAAAATATGATACACTGATCATTTATTTAAATAAAGATAAAAGATAAAGGTTAATTTTGTACTCAAGTTATTAATATCAAATGGCATGATATTAACTTAACCATTTTTTTATTCGTCTCTTACAATTTTTGTCAAACTCGTTTGATTTTGAATGATTTGAGAATCTTATTCATTTATTTCTAGCGGAATTTTTTTAGAATAATGCTAGAGATAAACTATTCTACAAATATTTTACAAATTGCTGATGTGACATACTCTATCTCACCATATTGTGTGGGGTCGAATACTACATTAAAATAATTTGTTGATCAATATACTGAGGTGGAGTATGCTACATCAGTAGTTTATAAAATATTTATAGAATAGTTTGTGTATGTAGCATTACTCATTTTTTTAATTCATAAACACCACTTTTTAAGTCTTAAACTCATATTACAAAAAATGTGGGGCTTAAAAAACGGCTCAAAAATACTTTTAATTTCGAACTATTTTCACTCCTACACGCGGTTTGAAAAGGGTAGTTATTTAATTGATCCTATTTAATTTTTAATGCCTTTTTAAAAATAGATGATGGATCTGGTATGAGTCTGCAAATTTACTTTGGGCTTATATTGGACATCCACAACAACTGGCTAAGCCCAGCGGACTAGAAGGGAAAGCTACGGAGATTTCAGAATTCCTCAAAGGCTCACTTTCCACGTATCGAACTTGTATCTCTGCAACAATCTGAAAACCCTAAAAATCTCTCTCTGTAGTGTGGTTTGATTCGAAGAAGGTAAAAAGAGATGGGGAAGCAACCGGTGAAGCTGAAGGCAGTGGTATATGCACTGTCGCCGTTCCAGCAAAAGGTGATGTCTGGTCTCTGGAACAATATTACCGGCAAGATCCACCACAAGATCACCGAGAACTGGCTCAGTGCCACTCTCCTCATCACCCCTGTCGTCGGAACCTACACGTAATTGTTACTTCTCTCCCTTTATATTTTTTTCATGTGTACCTGAATAATCTTTTATTTCTTTTTCATAAATCAAGTTTTGTGCTCGGATTCATTTATTGTTAATTTTTCATGTCAATCATATACAAGTGTATTTACTGGCCATTTGTGGTTTAACCATGGTGTTCATTTTTGAATGATTTGAACGGACCTGGGGTTGGATCCATTGTGTGGGTTAAAATGAAATATATGTGTAATTTGGCACATTATCCATGGCCTCCATCTTTGTAATTGTTGGTCCTTACGGCATGATTGAATTATAGCCAACTAGTTACAGTGGCACAAGCAATGCCTGTGAAGGATCGATATCATTGTCCCAGATTATTTGGATTTTATTACTTGCATGACAAAATAAATAAATGAAATACATAGTATCAAATAAAAAAGAAGTTAAATTATCATACCTAAAGAATATATTGAAGACCTTATGATGAGCTAGAACAAATATCATGAAAAAAGAACATGGCGGGGATTAATGAATGAACAAAATATGTTCAAATGATGCATACCTAATAACAACATAGGAGTACCAAAACTGCCTTGAAAGGACAGTACGAATCGTGGAGGATGAAATACGGAAATCAGTTTGGGGTCATATATTGTTTTCATGAATTTTATAATTTTGAATGAGTTTGATTGCAAAGAGTTCAATTTGTTTGCCGTAATTTTAAACTTTGGCTGAAACAAAGTGAATGAACTTACAGAGAGAAAAAGATATAGCAAGTAAAACTGCTACAGAGATGGGCGAGTGGTGAGGTGGTTATCACTAATAGGTTGCTATGGTAACTTGATCAAAATAATTACCTCTTCCAGAAACTATGGAACTGTTTGCTTCATAACTTGCTTAGGATAATTACCTCATCCAGAAACTATAAGTAAATGTCATACAAGTGGAATCCTTGACAAGCAGACAAATACTTGAAAGATTTTACTGGATATGAATCATTGTACTATCTAAGAAGAACCATGTTCTCCAATATGTATGATTACTTTTTCCTTGAATGGCATTGATGTGGATGGTCTCTACACATTTGCATCTTAGGTTTACCATGAAGAATTCTTACTCGAAAGTGAACATTTTTCTTGAAAAAGGTTAGACATCCGTCCCTAATGAGGAGGGTACAGAGACATTACTTTAGTACAGTTTAAACATGAATGAGCAACGAGTATGATACTATGATGATGACATCTATGTGGAGCCAATAACACCAAGGAGTTGAGAGAAAGAAAGTGAAGCTGTCCTGTTAACTTCAGTTTAGGCAAACAAAGCAGCCTCATACAAGTTTTCTGATTCTATCTTTTACTATGGCTATATTGGCAAATATAAAAGGAGGGCACACAGCATAAAGTATCCCAAATAGGAGTAGGATGTTTTGCAATTTGCAGCATCATTAATTATTTTCTTGTGCTAGTTTTGTTACATTATTTTAGGGTTGCTAAATGACGTGGTTTCTATTTAATTACATATGAATCATGTGGTTTGTTTTTGTGTTTTGACTTTCACCTAGTAAAAGTAAATTATTTTCTCTCTCTTTTATGTGTGGATATGACACTGTTTATAACTAGCTTTTTTTACTGTGATATTTTTGTGCAATGCAGATATGCCCAGAACTACAAGGAAAATGAGAAGTTGGAGCATAGGTATTGAGTTCATGATTGAAGTGAAGTGCTTTCCCACACCCTTTGAGGGAATAAAGAAGTGCTTTCATTTCCATGGGGAAATTCTTATTTTCTAGTTGTCACTGCAAATAAGCTGACTGGCATGATATTGACAGCAGCTGCACTTATTTTAACTTTTTAAATATTACAAGTATTTTTGTTATGACATTCATCATCAAGAAAAGCATGGTTGTGGCTGTAGTTTTTAGTCCAGACTTGTTAACGTGCACCATGTTTCTCTAGCCTAACCCTGTCTAATTATTAGTATTATCTAAGCACCCTAGCACTCTGTTTGTGAGTTTAGGATTCCAAAGAATTTTTAACTAATCAAATGATAGGAAATGAATTTTTCATTAGTTCTGTGTGTGAGTTTAGTAAGGAAATTAGGGCATGAATGTCTAAAATTTGTTTGGTGTTACAAGTAAGGGTTATTAAGATCATTTTCCTTTGCTTAGTTTTTCTACCATTTTGGTCCTTTGATTTCCATACTTTCTTGACTTGAAAAACTCATAAACATGAGATTGAAGTTTATCATTTCCTTTGTTGTAAAAACTCCAAATAGGTGTAAAGAAGTGTGTTATTGAAGTTTGGTCTGTGCCTTGAAGAGGGGGTAAATCACTTTTTTTTTATTGAACTAAACTTCAGTTTTTAATTTACATTTGCGTCTGTAATTTAATTTTTTTAAATTAATTAAAAAAATATGATGTGATGACGTATATTGAATATTTTTTTTAAAAAAACAACTAATTTATACATTATTAAAACTTGAAACAAATTTCATAAACTACATTATTAAAGAAACTTGAGAAAATTAAACAAACTACATTAGAAATCAAAGGTTATTAATTTGTGTTAAAAAGAAAAAAGAGAAATACTTTTGGTGACAAATGAGATTGAAGAGCAATTTATTTTGCAGAGAAAGAGAGTAGTTATTTACTTAGTAGTAGTATGATTATTGAAAGTCGTAGTAATAGTAATAATTTACTAATTTGGTTGCAGATGGAAATGGAGGCCCATGGGGGCCCATGGATAATTCGTATATTCTGGAGTATAATAGAATTAGTAAAAGAATTTCAATAAAATCCTAGGAGGAACACTACAAACGTTATTAATTCAAATCCAAATTCAAATTTCAAAAGCAGCGGCAGCAGCAGCCGCCGCCCCCCATTTGATTTTGCCTGTTTCCCCTTCCTTATCCAACGTTCTTCTTCATCTCCCTATTTCTCTGTTTCTTTTTCTGGCGTTCCAGTCTCCGATTCAGCTGATCGATCAATCATTATCTTTCAGGTAGGTTATTTCCAGGACCACTATATACCCTATACATGATCTCTCTCTCTCTCTGTTCCATGTACGTGTGCGTGCATATATGTCCCATTTTCCTTCCATATGTATCAAAACATTTGTTTTGCCTTTAGCTAACTGCCTTACCTGCAATCGGCGAAGACGGGGGAAAAATTGCCTAAACTATTATTTATTTAATCTAAAAACTGCATATATATATATATATATATATATATATATATATATATCAACATTCTTCCTTTTAAGATTTCAATATCAATAGTCTCTCGCTGCCTGCCTGCCTGCTTTCTGGTTACAAACTCTTTTAGGTATTGCTAACTTTATTGGATGGAAATTATACTACTACCAATATACTACTACTTTGTTTTATTTATTTTTCTGCTACATGAAATCAGGATCCATATTCTGTTCACAAGTAAGGTATCACCAAATCATATTAAACCTTGCTTCTCCTTACCACCTTGTTCCTTCATATTTATTTCCTTTCCTACAAGAATATTGTCTCAATTAAATGGCGTCTCCTTTTTCCTTATTTCTGTAAACACACAAATATATATATATATATATATATATATGTGTGTGTGTGTGTGTGTGTGTGTGTGTGTGTATGTGTGTGTAAATGCCAAATCATAGCTTGTTCACAAGCTACTTAGATTATCAACTTATTGCACCAACTACAAAAGACTTGGCAATACATTAGGAATCGTTTACCCTTTGTTTGTTTTTGGGTATCAACAAAACTTTACGAATAAATAAGGATCATCACCCTAGAAAAAAAAACACTGCACCTAGTGCTAGTGTACCGTCACATGTTTTCTTGAATGTCAATGCTAATTTTTGTTTCAATGTAATTAGTTGATCCACCGGTCTTTATATTTAAGACAACATTCCAACTTTTTGATTTTCAAAAGAGTTCAAGGCAATTGTTTCGCATATTCTCTCAAGACTCTTTAACTGCAACATGGCTACTGGTAGCAACACCAACACTTATGAAGAGGCTCGGATGCAACGTCTTCTTGAAAATAAGAACCGTTTCGAGGTATTCTTGTGCATGTATATACATACATATGTTATATATTTTATGCATGTGAAATTGTGAATGATTCCTGTAGCACTAGATTTTTTTTAAAATACTCCCTCCGTTCTGTATTATTTGAATAAAACTTACAATGAGTACTACTTTTAGATAGTTTACAATATTCATCATTGTATTGATTAAAATTAAAAGAATCTATTTCAACAATGATCATATAATTTGGGACAGATGGAGTATAAAATAAATCATATTAGTCCTCGTTGTTTTTAGAAGAACATTTGGATACAAAATGATTCAGGTGTTTTTAAGTGTGCCATTAGAAAAGGATATTTTCATCATCAGTGGTTTGCAGATTTAGTTTCATTACAGTATTGCACACATATAAGTGCTCTCCTCTCTCTTTGATGACCAAAACTTGCAATTATCAGACACTTTACTCTCCAAACCATCCAGTCAAAAACAGATAAATTGCAAAGAAATAAGCATTGATTAAATTTTCTACTTGTTCCCTTAATGGTAGAAAATGACAGAACCACTTTTACCTTCTAAACTGGATACAATGTGCTACAACTTTCACGTAAACTGTGATAGTGTGTGTACCTATTGTTGTATTTTATGTTTTTTGTCTTGAAGGATCTGGGCATTTCAAAGATATCCAAAAGTTTATCAGATCACTCAAAATCTGAGAAGACCCAGGTAATGTACCAAATTTCTGTATATTAGTTCCGATATGGCTATTCATTTACATGATAAAGTCTACCCAATATTTGCTCAAATTTAATAATCTAGATCTCATATTATGTAGCAACGTCAAACAAAACCTAGATTAAACACCGTTAGCATATTGGAGCCAAGACGTTCTTCACGTGCACGAAATGTGGTTCCTTCATATCGTGACGATGTAAGTATTGGTATTTTCAATGCTCAATTCAGTAACTGATTCTAAAGATGGAAATTTTACACAATTTTTTTTATCCATTCCCCTTCAATTTTTTTTAACAGAAAATTTACATAGAGTTTGAAAGAAGTGTATTGATAATGCTTTGTTTTACCGTATAGACCTTTTCAAGCAATGACTTGTGATGATGCAACTTCATTGATTTTTTTCTCTCTCTCTCTTGCAATCCTTTTACGTTTCCCTAGTTATGGTTTGAGTTCCATATGTGTGCCTTGTTGTAATATTTGAGAGTTTACATTTCAATTTTGCTATATACACAGGTTAATATAGACCTTCCACCTATGCGAAGGAGATCAAAGTTGAATTCATCATGGGCAAGGTTGAATTAGCTATTCCTGAACTTAATATTACATTAATTTCATCCTTGATGTACTGTTCTTTTGTATTCACAGTTATCTTGCAAGACCATTGGATGAAGTTAAAAGTGCTACCTATGAAGAAAGAGTTCATGCTATGGCGTGCGCGGAGAAGCTCCAAAGCAATCTGCAGTCTGAAAATCCATTTTTTATCAAATCAATGGTTCGGTCTCATGTTTATAGTTGCTTTTGGTTGGTAAGTTGAACCACATTCCGTTTGTTTTAAATAATCATTTAAGAAAGATTATTCAGAACCTAAACAACTTAGGTAAATTGTGCCAAAATGTTCATCTTTGTTGGTATTTTGTCTTCAACCCATCTTATTGCTATAATATTTAGGGACTACCAACTTGGTTCTGTGAAGGCCATCTTCTGAAGTCCACTGAACATATTGAAATTGTATTAGAGGATGAGAATGGCACAGAATATGAGGCTATTTATATTAGCAAGAGAACTGGGCTTAGTGGTGGATGGAGAGCATTTGCACTAGATCACAAATTAGATGACGGAGACGCTTTGGTATTCGAATTAGTTGAGCCAACAAGATTTAAGGTATGTTCATGCCAATATCTTATTATTGATGCATATATAACCTGATCATGATATTGAACTTGCATGTAAGGATGACTCGATCTCCAAGCTTATGAAGTATTGATATGATTTGATTTATAAAATTTATCCCGGAAAATTTTCTTTTTCTAAGTTGGTTCATGTTTAAAATTTTGGGAAATAGAGATGAATTGGTAAAAAATAATATTGTGTATGTTTTGATTTGGCTTGCATATGTCTACTTTGATCTGACCTTACCTATTTTAGAATTATCAGCACATAGTAGTTGTTTTGTAAGTGAATTGTTGTGCACTTGACAAGAGTATTTCTTTGCGGTGCTACTGCAGATATACATAGTTAAAGCATCTGCTGGTTCAAACCAAGAAGATATGTTTGATGTGGATGAAAAAGACGGTGATTCCAAGAAGATACCAACGGAGACAAAGAAGCCAATTAAGAAAACTGGTACCGCAACAAAATCAAAGCAAACAATGAATCCCGCACAAAGAAAGTGGAAATCTGATGATGGTTCAAAACTAGAAGATAACACCGACACAGAGGTTCCAAGAAATCCCAACAAGAAAAGTGATACACAATCAAAATCAAAGAATGAAACAAACCCAATTCGAGTTTCAGCACGATTACAAAGTAGTAGAGTATGAAAGCAATCACACGGTGTAGACCTTTTGGAGAGACATGGTGGTGGTATAACGGTTAGAAAAGCAGTTGGAGGAGAGCTTTTTATATGTGAAGTTTTGATGTGACCTTTGGTAGTAGAGAGGCACCATGTAAAGTTTTGAATGATATTTGTCATTGTCAATTTTTATGATGAAACGTAGACTCATCATGTCATTGTTTAGGAATTACTAGTATATCCAGTAGTAAGAAGCTACTATATATTCGTAATGATTTAGGTTTCAGGGTGCATTTATATATTAAATGCCAGCAAAATCATTGTATTCAATAATTACTAACCAGTAACTCGATAGACAGACAGACATGATTTCCTTGCCAATAAAACAAACAAGTCGCAGAACATCTTCTTCTAAAAGTGACTATTAAGACGTTCCATCAAAGTAAAGTCAATAAGGCAAAAGCTACAACCACAAAATCTAAACATAATCCTCCCATCCCATCCCCTAAGTTCAATTTAGAATCCACAAAATCAATATCAGGCAAAGGAAACTCAATTTTAGCAGGGTCCAAGTCCAACCAAAGTGTCCGCTCGATTGGTAGCCGTTATAACTGTTTGCTCAAACCCATCCATCAAACAAGGTGGCTAAAGTGAAGGTCTGGATCAATGAGGACTTTCTTTAACTGGGGACTATAAATTAGTAATGGGTTTTGTTGAGTCATGATATTTCTCTCATTTTAGGCTTATGGATTGAACATTTATTTATTTAATTAGTCTATTGGCCTCCACTATTAGGTCTTAAAGTTATTGGGCTAATCCTTACATTATATCTCCTTAATATTGGGTAAAGGGTCAATGGGTTGATCCATTAGATCTTTTAATATCTAAGTCTTTAACTTGTAATGATGAAAAAGGAAGGTGATTGACCAAAAAAATTCTGCGGATCATTAATGTGGATGGGATTTTATCCCAGTGGCGACACATCTGATGGGAGAAAAAAAGTGACAACCTGCATGCATCCCATTTGAGATCGAGGAGAGGTAGAGGTCATGTCACATAAGAGTTGGTGGCACGATAAACCGAGAAGAGAGAGTATAACCTAGCAAGAAAATCTCCAAGAAAGTGCAGCATACACACACACACAATTTTTATCTCTACTAACACTGACATTTTATCCTCCATTTTGTTAACCTTGTAATTACTGTCTTGACTCTCACGCTTTGAGCTATCCCCAGCCTGTCCTGTCGAGAAGCTTTTGGTGTTATTTGTGTTTACTATCTTGAGGATTAGGGCGTCTTATGTGATTGGGACGTGGCAAAAGATCTTGGCGTTAACATTGGCGCTAGAAGGAGGGCTGAATTCTAGTGTTCAAGAGTTGGCAATCACAAATATTTATTTGTTCTACGTTTTCAAAGATGGGGAAGAGTAGAGCAGATACACCTGAAGGACAACCGATGACTGTCAGTGAATCAGCACCACGAGTTTCTGTTAAAGATCGTTTGGGACCTGCATTAAGTGTTCATGCCAAAGACCGGCGTCAAACGTTCGCATGGAGATTCTCGTCCCAGGGCCGTAGGCAAAAGCTAAGAAAAAGCTAGTCTTCACAATGAGAAAGAGTCAGTCACGGTCGAGAAATGAGTAGAAGGCACCTCGCTTAAAGCTCGATCTGAAAATGACCGGAGACGAAAAAGGCCTCCCGACCCGGCTAAGATGGCGGATGAAGCGAGATAGGGTCGTGGAGCACTTATGAAACAACGACGAGGATATAAATGAAGCGGATGTCCGGGATAAGCGAGTTAAGGGATGAAGAGTCCGATTATGTTCGGTCCAGAAGCGTGGGCATCGGAGTGGGAAAGAGCCGGCTCATTCAGGACGTGAGTCTCGGGGCCAGCATCGCGAAAGAAGAAGATCGAGAAGTCCTACTCCTCAAAGATCGAAGAGGGCACATCACCCTATCGATTCTAAGGAGCATGATCGAGATGAACGAAGAGGCCGATCCAGGGAACGCACTCCGGAGAATACAAAGAAAGCGATCATTGTTGCGCATTCTCATCATAGCCACAGAACCCAAAGACGAAGCAGATCTAGGGGCCGTACACCAGAAAGTCCACCAGGGGCACGTCGCTCTGTGGACCATCATCATCGTAAAAGTCCCTCGAAAATTGGTGGTTCTATGGTAAAAGACCGATCCACTCGAAAGAAGAAAGACTCCCCGGAGAAAGAAGCGTCGTCTCAACCGGAGGGGGTAGATTATTTGGTTAAAGAATTGAAAGAGCTCCGGAAACAGTTAGCTGAGTTTCTTTGGATATTCTTAAAGAGAAGGCAGACATCACCAACAAGTTGCCTCACATGGAGAGTTACGATGGGTCTGGAGACCCTTATGACCATAGCCAGGCATTTGACCGGCTGATGGATTATTATGATTTTACCGATGCTGCTAAATGCCATACGTTCGTTACAACATTAATAAAGGATGCAAGACAGTGGATGGGGATTCTACCGACAGATTCAGTGTCTTCATGGTCCGAGCTGTGTGACAAATTCCATGCCCGTTTCGGGAGCAACCGAAGAAGAAGGAAGCCTACAGGTTCTCTAGCACAGGTCAGACAATTCATCGATGAGTCTTTGGGTCAGTACGTGAAGAGATTCAGGGAAGCAGTCGGTCAGGTGTCGAACCTCAACGATCTGCAGGCTGTAGGTTTATTTCAGAACGGGCTGGATCTGGTAAAGTCTGAAAAGTTGGTGAAGAAGCTGATGTTTCACCATCCAAGAGAGTTTAAGCGTAAGCCTTCGATAAAGCGGGTTATATCGTGGTGGAGGAGGCCATGAATAGCCTTAAACGACCTTCCTCGGACCGAACAAGGGAGGCCGATACTCCCAAGACCGAGAGCGATCAGAAGAAGGTGGGGGGGGTTATAATGATCGGTCGGAGGCGACTCGAAAGTCTGATAACACACGGCGACAAGGAAATAATCGCCCACCTGCTTCTGCCCCGAAGGTGAATAAGGTCTATACCAAGCTGAATACGGAAAGGTCAGTAATTTTGGATCAGATCAGGGGCGAGCCGTTCTTCGAACCACCTCGTGATAACTTCAAGCAAGGACAAGGCAATACTTGGAAATATTGTGGCTATCATCAAGCTACGGGTCACGATACTAACGAGTCCTGCAATTTGAAAGATTTTGTGGAGAGGAAGGTTCAAAGTGGTGTGCTGGTCCAATATGTGGCCGGAAGAGACCAGCCGAACGTAGACCGTACCGTTCAGACAGTTCAAACAGCTCCCCCCGTACAACCTCCTCCAAATCAGCCACCAAGGCACGTTGTTAATGTAATAACCGGGGGGACAGCAGGGAAGTTGGTAGGAAAGCAGAGAATGGGATATCTAGACTCGGTCATATCCGTGGCGGGTGTTCCCCCGAAGATCGACAGACCCTTTCCCGGAACTGTTATATCCTTTACCGATGCAGATTACCCTTCAGAACCCATCGAACCCCATGAAGGAGCACTAGTGATCAACGCATGTGGGTTCGATGAGATGTGAAACGTATGATGATAAATAACGGGTCTTCGGTGGATATTCTGTATGCCCATGCCTATCAGAGGATGCATCTTGATGGGCAAAAGATGGAGGTTGGGCAAGAGGCTCCCCTATATGGCTTCAAAGAATGATCCCATTCAGTGGCGGGGGGACTATTGAGCTCTGGGGTCATCTTGATACACTCACTCCACAACAGTAGAAATCACATGTAAATTTTATGTTGTGCATGTAGATTCTCGCTTTCAACGCCATCTTTGGGAAGACCTACCTTGACTGCTCTCCAAGCGGTGACTTCCATCCTCATTTCAAAATCAAATTCCTACTACACACATGGAGTGGGAGAGTAGCGAGGAATTTGGATCTGCCCGACATCATTATCGGAATCTTGTCATTTCCTCGGGAGTAGGGTTGTTGACGAAAGCAAACCATGGCAATTGAGATCGAGCCCTTTCTTGAAAGCGCTTCCGGAGCCATTGGTTATTCCTGAGGGGAGACAGAGGAGATCGAGTGGTCCTTGGAAAGAAAACAAGACGGTGAAGATTGGTTCAGTTTGTTTTAACCTCTCCGGCAAATCTTATGGAACTTCTTCACTATGCGAACATCTTTGCATAGAGCCACAAGACATGCCTAGGATTAGTCAAAGATTGCGAGCATCTACCGGATGTGAATCCGTCCAAAGAAGCCGGTTTGGCGAGAAAAAGGCGGATCTTTGCACCGAACGTCAAAGAATCATTGATGAGGAGATCGTGAAGGCGATAAATTCTTGACTTCATCTTGAGATCGACTATCCGGAGTGGATGGCGAATGTAGTCTTTGATACTGAAGCGAGAATGGGAAATGGAGAGTCTGCGTTGACTACAGATCTGAACAAAGCATGCCCAAAGGACTTCTATCCTTTACCCCATATTGACCAACTTATTGATGCGACTTGGTGTATGCACTACTAAGCTTTATGGATGCTTTTTCGGGTTATCATCAAATTTCTATGTGCAAGGAGGACATCCCAAAGACAAGATTCATCACACAATCGATCGGTGTACGCCTATAAAAGATGACCTTCGACACGATAAATCTTTGGAGCCACCTATCGTCGGAGGATGATGAACTTTGTCTTCCGAAAGCGGTTGGGAAAGAACATGGAGGTGTACGTGGATGACATGATCGTAAAGAGCACGATGGTTCAGAAGCATTTGGATGATCTGGAGGAATGCCTTTAAACAGTCCGCCATCACAAACTGAGGCTCAATCCTACAAAGTGTACCTTCGGGCTCGGTGCAGGGAAGTTTCTGGGCTACCTGGTCAGTCAAAGAGGAATTGAGGCCAATCCGGAAAAGATCTAGGCCATTCTAGACATGAAGACTCCTCAGTCGTTCAAAGACGTTAAACGTCTGACTGGTCGAATTGCAGCTTTGAGGAGGTTCATGTCCAAATCCGCAGATAGATGCTTACCATTCTTCGACACACTGAAGGGACCAAAGAATGCGAAGACATTCCAGTGGACTCCGGAGTGTGAAGACGCCTTCCAAGGCATAAAGACATATCTGTCTTCGGCTCCTTTATTGATGAAACCTGCCCCAACTGAGACTTTGTATTTATATCGGCGGCTAGTTCATTGGCGATTGGAGCGATCTTGGTTTGGGAGGTCGGTGGAAGCGGCGTCCGATCTATTATGTCGGCCATGTCCTGAGAGATCTTGTCAAACCAGGTACCCATATAGAAAAATTTGCCTTTGCTTTAATAATTGCTAATCGAAAGCTTGGCAATATTTTCAAGGTCGAAATTCTTGGTAAATCTGCGGATCAACCATTGAAGAAGGTGATGAGCAAACCAGAAGTCTCGGGGAGATTAGCAGCGTGGACAATGGAATTATCACAATTTTTTATTGAATATCATCCCCGAACTGCTATCAAAGGTCAAGCCTTGGCCGATTTCGTGGTGGAATGTTCGTTCTCCGAAGTAGATGCTGAGCTGCCAGAAGCTGAGACGTCCAATCGAGTGGTTGCAGTCCTTCAACATGGTCAGAATTCTTGGACGTTGTATGCATATGGGTCTTCTACTGCGGATGTTAGTGGGACAGGGATTATTCTGACGAGTCCAGAAGGATTCAAGGTACAGCAGGCCATCCGATTTGGGTTCAGAGCAACGAACAACGAGGCCGAATATGAAGCAGTGTTGGCAGGAGTCCGATTGGCAAAAAGTCTAGAAGTACAGAAGCTGATCATCTACAGTGACTCTCAACTGGTTGTCAAGCAATTATCGGGAGATTATGAAGCTCGTGGAACGAGGATGATCAAGTATCTGGCAGACTTGAAGGATCGGCTTCAGTATTTCGTCTCTTATGAATTTCAGGGCATAGAACGTAACGACAATTCCATTCTTGCGTCGTTGTCAAAATTAACCACTACTGGATGCGATTGTTTTTTCAATGGGTCAGTCTATTTGGAGGTTTTGCAACAGCCGAGTATCCAACACGAAGCGGTGATGTACATTGAGAGGTCTAATTGTTGGATGACTCCCTACATTGAATATCTGGCAGATGGCGTCCTTCCTTCAAATCAGATGTTGGCAAAGAAGATCAAATACAAGAGTGCCAATTTCATTCTTATTGATGGGGATCTTTATCGATTGGCATTTTCCTAACCATTGTTGAAGTGTCTGGTTCCATCCGAGGTCGAGTATGCTCTTCGGGAGGTTCACGAGGGTATTTGCGGTGATCATATGGCTGCCAAGTCTTTGGCTTATAAAGTACTTCGACAGGGATACTATTGGCCTACAATTTTCAAAGAAGCTACAGAGTATGTCAAGAAGTGTAAAAAATGCCAGCTCAACAGTCCGATCCCACATCAGCCACCAGAAGAGCTATACTCGATTTTATCTCCTATACCCTTTGCTGTTTGGGGATAGATATATTGGGTCCGTTGCCTAAAGCTAAAGGTCAGGTCAGCTTTGTCATAGTTGTTATTGATTACATGACCAAATGGGTAGAGACGAAGCCACTTCGGTTGGTAATGGAACAAGAGTGTTTGAAGTTCATAAAAGAGTCCGTAGTATTTCGTTTTGGAATTCCTAAAGTAGTGATATCGAACAATGGACGCCAGTTCGTGGGATCAAAATTTGAAGAATTTTTGAAAGAATTGGGATTCAGCATAGGAAGATTTCAGTGGCTCATCCACAGTCGAATGGGCAGGTTGAAGTGACCAATAGAACGCTCCTGAACGGGATCAAACGCAGACTGGACGAAGCTAAAGGAAGATGGCCAGAGGAACTACTTAGCGTATTATGGGCTTACCGGACTACACCGAGGACTACAACAGGGGATTCACCTTTCAGATTGGCCTATGGTGTAAGACCCCGAAATTTTTTTAAATAAAAAGGAATTTCCTTTATTTATTATTTTGAAATAGTAAGGGTTGATTTGATTAATGTGGATAGTTAAGGGTTAAATAAGCAAATATTTCAAAATAAGCAAGTGGTTATAAAATATTCATTTTTGTCGGAGAATATTCGTTTGGTCGTGGAATATTAAATGCTATCGTCGAGAATATTCGTTTGGTCGTGGAATATTCGTAATCGCTTCGGAATATTCGTATGCGACAGCAGCGACCATGTGTGGGCCCCATAACGAAAGCGATTGGATGAGGAAAGCGACAAAGTTTGGGTGGTTAAAAATAACAGGCGTAGTTATTCTGCAGTTAAGATGTTGGAATACCCGGTGGTTAAAATACAAGATGTCTGGCGTGGTTGCCGATGACACCGGTATTGCATGATGTTGTTGAATTATTGATCCTTACGTAAGAAGGCACTACTCAATAATTATTACGATGAATTCTTGTTCAATAGTTTATTTTATTGATTCAATAATTCTTTGCGTTGGTATTTTATATTATTCTTTGTTTCAATAATTGTCATCGCATTGCAATATTTCCATTATCGGATCAATAATTCATATTATTTGAATAATATTATTAGATAACATTATTGGCAATGTCTAGAAAGTTCTATCTAAGGAGAGGTTTGGTCACCTAATTGCTTGCCAAAGAAGTGAGAGATCCTTATTGAAAACCCCTCTTTCTGGGAACGACTGGTTGTCGTAAATGTGATTACGTAATATTATTTGTGAATAATTAATTATTGATTCATATGATAAGGAAATATTTATTTTATATGAATATAAATGATGGATTTATTTATGTGGTTATTAATGAAGGAATTAATGTTGAGGTGTTTTATCAAGATTTTATCTGGATTGGAGGTATTAAAAATTAAATCGGGGTTTTTGAGATATATTTAGGGGTTATAATTTTTAATCCGACCGTTGGATCGTTGTAATTTTTGGGTATGTTATACATACATAAGTTGAGTATATGTCCACAAATTTTGAACCGTTAAAAATTCACGAATGATTTGTTGTGAATTTTAAGAGGTGTCGGATTCGGAAATTAGGTTTATAATTGATTTTGGTGGAAAATTCTAGAATTGAGTGGGCCCCACTTGTGGTTGGTGAAGAAATGTGCTGAATTTTATTTCAAATGTGGTGGGTGGCAATAGTAGCGTGTAAAAAGCCATCGTGTGGCAGTCAAGTCTCGCTTGGTACGGCTAACATTTTCCTATAAATAGAGGGCTTTAAGTTAGAATTGAAAATCACACCGTAAACAAAGTTTTCTCTTTTCTCTCTCTATATTATTGAGCGTATTTTGTGAGTATTTAGATACTTTGAGAGTTGCTTTATTCAATTACAGTTTCATTCAAAGATCACTTGAGCCTTTCCTTAAAATCTTGATTCTTTGAGGTAAGGGATATTATTTTTTCAGAATGATATTATTTCTTCAATATATCATTATCTTTGAAATGTTGATCTGAAGTTTTATCAAATTTGGAACTTTTTCATGTCGGGGTTACTATTCATGAGTTACTATTCATGAGTTCTTATTCATGAGTTACTTATTCACGATTCTACTATTCACGAGTACTATTAAGAAGCGTGAAAATGTTTTTTTGTGGAATTTCTATCTTTTGGTGTGAAGAGTTACTATTCACGATACTCTGGCCTATTCACGTATATGGCACTATTCACGTATCGGCACTATTCAATAGAAAAATAAAATTTCTTCTTTTAGTCAAAATATCTATTCTCGGATACTAGCTTTGATTGTATCCATGCTTTGATCATTCTTGAATTTTACACCACTATGATTATTTTTGAGGTATTGTTGGACATGGATAAAACAAAAGTACGAATCATTAATCCTTAATCCTTGTCATTTTGTTTCAATTGGATTCGTTCTTTAAAAATATTTTTCATCATCCTCAGTCTTAAATGATGATATTATTGAATATCTTTGGCCTGTAGTGCAAAGATGAATGATTTCTGAAGAATATCTTTGGCCTGTAGTGCAAAGATGAACAGGTGTTGAGATGAACATGACCGAATGATGAATATCTTTGGCCTTTAGTGCAAAGATGAACAGGTGTTGAGATGAACATGACCGATTGATGAATATCTTTGGCCTTTAGTGCAAAGATGAACAGGTGTTAAGATGAATATGACCGATTGATGAATATCTTTTGGCTGTGTGGTCTGAAGATGAATATTTGATTTGAGATGAATATTGATTGATGTTACAGGATAAAATATTGATGATGGATTTGTTAAATTCATAGATTATAGTAGATTTCATTCTCTCACGTAACTCTTACATGAATTATTATTTCCATTAGCTATGAATATTGATCCGAAACTTGTTGTTTATCAGTATTCTATCGATTTTTTCCTGTTGGAGACTAACGATAATTTGTTGTATATTATCTTAGTCATAGTATTCTTCTTCGGGCTAGTTGAGCTCACCCTTTTCTTGTTGTTCCATTTTTCTTCTCGGGGAGGCGAGAATGTAGCGAAGTACTTAGTCGGGGTATGGAATGAAGGTTCTAGAGAGAGTTGTTTAGTAGTCCTCACCATTTTGTAAAATAATGTATCAATAAATGTGATGGGGATTTATTTGAGTATAGATATTGTCTAAAAGATAATATTTGTATTTAAACTCACAGTTTCTTTGTTGTAATAATAAAGTTGTAGTTGTTTACGTACCATGTATTTGGCGACTCGAAATGGGTTGGATGGAATGGACCTATTTTGGGTGCGTCACACACTGATATCGAGCTTAGGGATATGATCTCTGGCGGAGATAGGGAATAAAACTAGGAGGGAGAGACGAGTAAATCCTTTAGTGTGTCTACCTAAGCTTATTTGTTAGTTAGTCAAGATATAGGGATATTATGTGATATATTGATTTCCTTAATTAACCCTTATTTTATGGCGATGATTTGAGAATGTCGATTGAGAATATTAATAGTGGAGTAAATGAGACCGTGGAGACGCTTTGTACTCACCAACGAGGAGAGAACGTGCAACAGTCGGCAATGTACCTCCTATGAACAACACCACCGAAAGCGATGATGATGAGCGAGGGAATGTTTAGAAGTTTTTTCCAGTTCATGCAAAATCGAGATTTAGGAGACTCGTGTTCAAAATATAGGAAGAAATGATAGCAATTCACGGGTGGTCACAACCAAGCGATTCAAAGAGTTGGGACCACCAAAATTTAAGGGAAAGCCAGATCCGATTATACGGCGGAAACATGGGTCAAACAAATTACCAAGATATTCGATGTCTTGGGATGTGCGGAGGAACGAAAGTTCCATTCGCTACTTTTATGTTCCGTGGCGGCCAGACATTGGTGGGAATCAGTGGCGTACCCATCCAAATTGACTCAAAGACGTGTCATGGGAGACGTTTGAAAGCAGCTTCAATGACAAGTACTTCCACGAAAGTATTCGTCGTATGAAGGAAGTGGAGTTTATTAGACTAGAAAGCGAATAACATGACGGTGTCCCAAAGACGAGGCGAAGTTCGCGGAGTTATCCAGTTTGCACCTCATTTGGTGGAGAATGAGGAACGATGACGCGGATGTTTCGAGAGGTTTGAAACCCGACATACGTCGAAGATCTCATTTCTCATAAATTTTCTCTCTATTCAGATGTTGTCAACAAGGCTCATTGTTAGAAATGAGATAACGAGTACGTTCAACCGAGGGACCATAACGAGGATCATACCAAAAATAGCGATCATCGAATAACGATAACCAAATGGAGAAAGAAGAATACGGACAAAGGCGGTTACCACTCTGGTGGTAATCGTAGCCATGAAAATAGAAGAAGCGAATCGGGAGGAGATTTTAAAAGAGGAGATTTAACAACGACCATGTGAAGACGACAATGATCTGCAAAGAATTGGTTCTAAGGGAGGAGAACGACCACCGGTCATATATTATAAATGCGGAAAGAGGACATATCAGGTCAAACTGTCCCACAACAGCTTTAAGGTATGCTATAATTGTGGAAAGGAAGGACATATCGCTTCGAGATTATGACGATATCGAAACCCGATCCGGTAATGAATGGTGACTCAAAAGGATGTCCAAGAAAAGTCAAAGTCAACGATTCCCGGAAGAGCGTTTGTCGTGGCCTTCCATTAAAATATGAGGAACCCGAACGAAGTTAAGCAGGTTAGTTAATTATAAATTCTTGCGAAGTTTATACCTTACTAGATCTGGTTCTACCCATTCTTTTATCTCTCTTTGCTTACGCTCAACGTTTGAACTTGACTCACGGAGAAATTAGACTTTGACCTATTTATGGAGACTCAGTTAGGAGAAACTTTCATTACATCCGTTGTTTAAAAAAAAAATCTTGCTTGATTCAAGTTGGCACTATCACATTACACTGTTAACCTTATTTCTATAGAGATATTTGCTTTTGATGTGATTTTAAGGTTAACTACTCATCATGCCAAATTGATTGTTTTGTAAGGTTGTTAGTTTTCATATTCCTAATCAACTTTGTTATTCAATTCAAGCAATCAAACCATTGTAGTCAAACATTTTCATATCAAGCCATGAAGTCATTCGTTTATTACGGATGTCAAATTTTCTTAGTCCATGTTATGGATTTGAATAAAGACACGTCGATTTGAATAATATTCTTGTTGTTATTGATTTTTCCCGACGTATTTTCGAAATTTCTTGGCTTACTCCCAAAGCTTCGATATTAAATTTTGTATCGACTTTGAACCCTAGACAAAACTCATTTCTAAAATCTCATATCGAATGGCTCTATTGAACTTGAGTTAAAAATTCAATTATAAATTTGGTACTGAGCCTTTATCTTGTGACTTCTTTTGTGGAATTCACCTAAGCGAGAACTCTCTGTAGGGGCGTCATATTCGCATGCGATAAAGAAATCGATAGGTGTCATTGTGACGTCTTATCCAAGGTTGGGATATGAGTCACGATTGAGAGCAACCTAAGTCGATGAATCTCGAAATACGTAGCTTTCAGCTTAGTTGGTTATTATCGGAGGATATTCTCGAATCGCTATTCCATTAACGTAAATGACTCATAGAGATACAAAATTCAAATGGAGCAAGGAATGTGGGAAGAGCTTGAAGAACTCGAGAGGAGACTCATTTCAAAGATATGTTACGACCATACCATCCTGGAAAAGCGAACGTGGTAGTGACGTGTTGAGTAGAAGATCGTATACAAGACTGAGTACAATATTGTCAAAGACTCATTTCGTATAATATACAAATAATAGAGATGGAGATGAAAACTCTAGGTACCCACGTGATGATATACTGAGTGCGTGATGATATACTGAGTATAATCGACTTTAATCGATAAAGTTAAAGGCGCTCAAGCTACACACCGGGGTGATGAATTTGAAGAAGGAGGTGCAAGAAGTTGTTATTTTAAAAGCGAGAATCGGTGAGGTGAGGAAAGCTCAAACCTTCGATTTATTAATCCATTTGAAATTCTCGATCGAATAGGAATCGTGGCCTATAGACTTCGTTTTACCACCAAGTATGATGGCGTGTTCATAACGCTTTTCACGTGTCGATGTTACGTAAATATGTGGACGACCAAACACGCTATTGAGTTAGAAACCGGACGAGATAGCCAAGACTTAACGTCTGAGGAGGTACCACAAAGATTTTGTAGAGGAAAGAACATGACCTATGTATGGAGGTTATACCATAAGTTAAAGTTTTGTGGAGAAACCATGCTTATTGAGGAAATGACACGGGAGTTGGAAACGAAAATGAAAGCGAGGTATCTTTACCTTTTAAAACACACCAGTCGTCGTCGTCAATTTCGAGGACGAAATTTCATAAGGAGGGAGGTTGTAAGACCCGAAATTTTTTAAATAAAAGGAATTTCCTTTATTTATTATTTTGAAATAGTAAGGGTTGATTTGATTAATGTGGATAGTTAAGGGTTAAATACGCAAATGTTTCAAAATAAGCAAGTGGTTATAAAATATTCATTTTTGTCGGGGAATATTCGTTTGGTCGTGGAATATTCGTACTGTCGGGGAATATTCGTACGACGGCGCAGCCATGTGTGGGCCCCATAACGGAAAGCGATTGGATGAGGAAAACGACAAAGTTTGGGTGGTTAAAAATAACGGGCGTAGTTATTCACCGTTAAGAGGCCGTTGGAATACCCGTGGTAAAAATACGATGTCTGGCGTGGTCAGGTTGCAGAAGACACTTTCGATATTATTACAGTATTGTTGAATTATTGATCCTTACGTGAAAGCACTTTACTCAATAATTATTACAGTGAATTCTTGCTCAATAGTTTATTTTATTGATTCAATAATTCTTTGCGTTGGTATTTTATATTATTATTGCTTCATAATTGTCACTTTGCACAAGATTTCCCATTATCGGATCAATAATTCATATTATTTGAATAATATTATTAGATAACATTATTGGCAATGTCTAGAAAGTTACATCTAAGGAGAGGTTTGGTCACCTAATTGCGCCGCCGCCAAAGAAGAGAGAGATCCTTATTGAAAGCCCTCTTTCCGAGGAACAAACTTCGTTATATAAATGTGATTCTGTAATATTATTTGTGAATAATTAATTATTGATTCATATGATAAGAAATATTTATTTTATATGAATATAAATGATGGATTTATTTATGTGGTTATTAATGAAGGAATTAATGTTGAGGTGTTTTATCAGTATTTTATCGGATTGGAGGTATTAAAAATTAAATCAGGGGTTTTGAGATATATTGCGGGGGTTATAATTTTTAATCCGACCGTTGGATCGTTGTAATTTTTGGGTATGTTATACATACATAAATTGAGTATATGTCCATAAATTTTGAACCGTTAAAAATTCACGAATGATTTGTTGTGAATTTTAAGAGGTGTCGGATTCGGAAATTAGGTTTATAATTGATTTTGGTGGAAAATTCTAGAATTGAGTGGGCCCCACTTGTGGTTGGTGAAGAAATGTGCTGAATTTTATTTCAAATGTGGTGGGTGGCAATAGTAGCGAGTAAAAGCCATCGGTGTGGTCAAATCAAGTCTGCCTTGGTATTTAACATTTTCCTATAAATGAAGGCTAAGTTAGAATTGAAAATCACACCGAAACAAAGTTTTCTCTTTCTCTCTATATTATTGAGCGTATTTTGTGAGTATTTAGATACTTTGAGAGTTCTTTATTCAATTACAAGTTTCATTCAAGATCACTTGAGCCTTTCCTTCCTTAGAAATCTTGATTCTTTGAGGTAAGGGATATTATTTTTTTCAGTAATGATATTATTTCTTCAATATCATTATCTTTGAAATGTTGATCTGAAGTTTTTATCAAATTTGGAACTTTTTCATGTATCGGGTTACTATTCATGAGTTACTATTCATGAGTTACTATTCATGAGTTACTTATTCACGAGTTCTTATTCACGAGTCTTATTAATGAAAGCGTGAAAATGTTTTTTTTTTGTGGAATTTCTATCTTTTGGTGTAAGAGTTACTATTCACGATACTGACACTATTCACGATATCTGACTATTCACCGAAAAATAAAATTTCTTCTTTTAAGTCAAAATATCTATTCGGATACTAGCTTTGATTGTATCCATGTTTTGATCATTCTTGAATTTTACACCACTATGATTATTTTTGAGGTATTGTTGGACATGGATAAAACAAAGTACGAATCATTAATCCTTAATCCTTGTCATTTTATTTCACCGGATTCGTTCTTTAAAATATTTTTCATCATCCTCGGTCTTAAATGATGATATTATTGAATATCTTTGGCAGATAGTGCAAAAGATGAATGATTTCTGAAGAATATCTTTGGCACAGTAGTGCAAAGATGAAGCGGTGTTGAGATGAACATGGCCGAATGATGAATATCTTTGGCCTTTAGTGCAAAGATGAACAGTGTTGAGATGAACATGACCGATTGATGATGAATATCTTTGGCCTTTAGTGCAAAGATGAGCAGTGTTGAGATGAACATGACCGATTGATGAATATCTTTGGCCCAGTAGTGCAAAGATGAATATTTGATTTGAGATGAATATTGATTGATGTTACGAGGATAAAATATTGATGATGGATATTAAATTCATAGATTATAGTAGATTTCATTCTCTACGTAACTCTTACATGAATGATTATTTCATTGCGAATATTGATCTCGAAACTTGTTGTCTATTGTATTCTATCGATTTTTCCTGTTGGAGACTAACGATAATTTGTTGTATATTATCTTAGTCATAGTATTCTTCTTCTTGGGCTAGTTGAGCTCACCCTTTTCGTCTTGTTGTTCCATTTTTCTTCTCGGAGGCGAGAATGTAGCGCAGTACTAGTTAGGGGTATGGAATGAAGGTTCTAGAGAGTTGTTTAGTAGTCCTCACCATTTTGTAAAATAATGTATCAATAAATGTGATGGGGATTTATTTGAGTATAGATATTGTCTAAAAGATAATATTTGTATTTAAACTCACAGTTTTACTGTTGTAATAATAAAGTTGTAGTTGTTTCTGTACCATGTATTGACAACTCAGAATGGGTGGGGTGTATACCTATTTTGGGGGCGTCACATATGGTACTGACGCCTTAGTTCCAGTCGGGATTGGATCCCCAAGTCTTCGGGTTAGTCAGTTCAAAGAACTTTATAACGAAGAAGGACTGAAGGTCAACTTGGATCTGTTAGAAGAAGTCAGAGAGGTGGCTTTGATCAAACTGGCAGCATATCAACGGAGAGTAGCCAAACACTACTGATAAGGGGTAAAGCTTGTGATTTGAAGTGGGGATTTAGTCCTCGGAGAAGCCGGGTCAAGCATCTACGCCTCGAACACGGGAAAGGCGATCTTAGAATCGGGAAGGGCCGTATGAGGTGATCGACGTACCAGAGCCAGGGACTTATTGATTAAAGGCATTAGATGGGTCTGAGATCAAGAACACTTGGCATGCTGGAAGACTTCAGAAATATTTCCAGTAGAGATCGAGTTAGTTTACCGGAAGTCTGTATATGATTGTTCAGCATCAATAAAAATTCACTTTTTCACAACTGATCTTCCTCCTATTTTGTACTAAGTTCACAATGGTGTAAGGAGGTATGGTCGGACTCGCTGGGCATTCGATGGTAGCCTATTTATTTGTTACCCCGTGTGGTAGACGAATCTTATGGTTCTTTTTATATTGCTTTTATCGAGGGCGGTAAATCAATAGGCACCAAAGTAAGGAAGACGGAGTGGACTCGCTGACCATTCGATGGTAGCCTCTTCGGCAGGAGTGTCCTTATGGTTTTGTTATACCCTGCGTGGTATACAAATTCCATGGTCCTTTTTTAATTTTGATTTACCGCGAGTGGTAAACAAAAGACACTGAAGTAAGGAGGTATGGTCGGACTTGCTGACCATTCGATGGCAACCTTATTGTCAGGAGTGTCCTTATAAATTTGTTACCCCGTGTGGTAGACAAATTCCATGGCCCTTATAAAATTGTTCTACCCCGAGTGGTAAACAAATGTCCTTATATACTTGTTCTACCCCGAGTGGTAAACGAGATCTTGATGATGCAAAGAGGATCAGCCGAATTCATCTTATACACAACTTGCCTCACACTTCGGAAACGATAAGTATACATTACTTTAATTTGTTCAAAGTGTTGAGTTCGGTTCATTCAGTTCAGCTCGTTGAGTTCAGTTCATTTCATTTCTCAACTTAACTGTTATATGCCTTATCTGATTCACAGCCTAAGTAAAGTTTATACAAGTCTATTTAATGCTGAATCATTGATAAGAAACGAAGTAAACAGAAGTCATGGTAAAGAAAATTGAAATTTCATTAACTCTTAAACAAGTTCACTTAAATTTCTTTACAAATAAAATATTTTAAACAAGAGACAGAGGTCCTAAAAACTAAAATGAAGCAACGTCAGACTCAGGCTGCACCTTCATCCTCGGAGTCGAGCAGGGCCGGATCCAATTGGGCCGCAACCAGTTTTTCCTTGCCTCGACTTCGACAAAAATCGTATCCACCTGAATACACCCGAAGTATTTCTGCATTTAACTCCTCGGGCGCTTCAGTATTGATGCGAATTTGCTTCAAGTGACTCTTGATTAAGGAGGACTTTGTCCCCTCAAAGCTTTCAGTTTGCGACGAAGTTTTCAACGTTTAGAGGAATGTCTTTCTTTTGCTTCACGAATTTTCACCTGTAGACTGTCGACTTGTATTGACAAGCTATGATTGGCTGCAGTAAGCCCCTCGTTGGTAGTCTTCAAAGCTTCAGTCTCTACGACAAAATTGACATTCATGTTAGCGATTTACATTCAATCGGCTTTCGTTAAATCGTCCTCGGTTCCTCTCTGCCGAGCTCGGTAGACATCATAGGTTTCCCTCAGATCCTCCTTGGTTTGGGCCAATTCCCTCTGAAGGCCTTCATTGGCATGAAGAATGGCTTCGCGTTCATCTCTCTCCCGAGCCAATGAAGACCTCAACATGTTGTTCTCCCTTCTCATGGTCTCCTTATCAGACTCGGCATTTATGTGTCTGGGACGTAAATGACCGAAGACTGCATTTGCCTGCACATATTCGACAGTATCCAGTCAATTTTAGATACTTAAAACAAGAAAAAAGATGTTTAACCAAGGAAACTTTCACTTACCTTTGCCAAATAACTCATGCCTTCATGAAGAAAATTCCCGTTCGTATGGCTATCGAATCGGTGATCGTCGGTCTCCTGAACGAAGGCATCAAAGAGCCGGAAAGGAAAATTTCCGTTGAACCGAGGCCACGGTGGTTTGCGTACTCCAAAGAGCCTCATCATGGAATTTTTGTGATGAAGGCCTCGGGGGGGGGGGGGAAGACATAGGTTGGTTTCGAGTAGGAGAAAGATCTGTGTATATATTTTCAGGGGAAGGAGATCGAATTGGAGTAGGGTCGCGGACAGGTGTTAAGCTTGGGTCGCTGTCAGACGGTTGTTTTCTCTTTCGAGATGGCGCTGCAGCGAGTTCAGGTTGTTCTTCTTCATTGACAGTTCGAGTCTCCACTGGGGCTGTTGGGGGATGAACACTCGAAGAAGGTACTCTAGGCTCTTCGGGGGTCAAACGAATGATTTTGGTTCTTAACTTCTTCATTCGAAGAAGTTGATTCTGTGCATCTATGGGTAGATCTAATAAACTTCATCGAACTTGTGTTGGTTCGACAGTTGGTGGTGTTGGTTCGACAGTTGGTGATATTGGGTTGACAGTTGGTTCAGATTCAGAAAAGAGTCTGAGGGGATGGAATTTAATCGAGGTCTGCGGATAGCTCTTCTCTTTCGACGAGGCTGGAGGACATCTTTCGAAATAATGGGTTCATCATCTACGGGTGCATGGGTTTGAGGTTCAACAGTGTGTGTTTCAGCAGTTGGTGTCTCAGTAGGTAGTTTGAAGTTGGAGGAGGCTTCTGGTTGTGGAGGATCAGCATCGACCTCTGCAGATTTTTCGGCTACATTATCTTCTAGGAACTTCCCTACTATGAGGATTCTAAGCGTTAACTTCTACCGCTTTCCAAATTTAGAAAATCCTCTAAGTCTTTCACCAAGAAGACGGGTTTAATCAAAGTTACTGCAGAAGATTAATGATTCTACGCCAAGATCCATATCACAAAAATTCGTAAAATATTCAAAAATAAATTCATTACTTACATTTGTGATCGTGCAACCACTTTGTTTGGAAAGAAGCTATAGTTCCCACTCCTCCTTTGGGAAATTGTCAAAAACTCTATCAATTCGACCTCACGCTTTCGAAATGTCTTGAAGTCAATAGAAGTCTTCTCGTCGATGGCCCCAGTTTCGGTAAAGAGGTGATTTCGTGTCCTCGACGAAAAACCACCTCTCATGCCACCCCCGTTGCTCGAAGGAGTGTTCACCAATGAATGCCTCTCGAATTTCTCTCCGCCTTGAGGAATGCTTCATTATGGCCTTAAACCCTTTCTCCTGGATCGGATAATCTTGTACACGGTAAAGAAGAAGTCGAGGGTAGGTTCGACACCTAGCTTTCGTGGCGAGAAAGCGATGAACGCTAGGATATGGATGTAAGAATTCGCACTAATTGGGCAAACCCGACACCCGTAAACCCTAAGATAGTCACTATGAAAGCATGAAGAGGGAACCGAACCCCTTTTCCAAAATGGTCATCTGAATCTACCGTCCATCCTTCGGGGACGTTGATACATCCGTTCTTCACTACAGGAGCTCTCACCAAATGGGTATCTGGAATTTGGCAACGAATTGAAGGCTCTTCAAATCAATCTGTGACTTTCGAGGGTGTTGGCGTGGAAATCATTTCTTTACTCCTATAGAATGTAGAAGGATTGGGAAGGGGTTTCGTTGTCGATTTCTTCTTAGTAGTTCATTGGCCGGTCGGATCGAGCTTGAAGCGTCTTTGTTGGGTTTTGGGCTTGGAGGAAATAACGACGACGCAGTCACTAGCGAGGGATGATCTTGCTCGTAATCTTGAGAAGCCATTGTTAACGATTTGCAGAGAAGAGAAAGAAAGCTCGAGAGGTAAAAAGAAGGCTCAAAGGTCCGAAATTCAAATTGACAGGTAAAACTGTCAAATTTGGTAAAGTTTACCTTTTATACTGACGGTTACACAGTATTCGAGGGCGGCACATATATTCGAGGGCGACACATTTAATTGATAATCATGATCACGAATTCGAAAGGTTGCGTCTGGATTGAGTTTTAAACATCTAGTAGATTGGGCCCTCCAGTTGGATTTCCGGTTTTAACCCATCCTTTCAGTTTCCTCTTTATTTTTGTCTTCCATCGATTGGGCTTTGGTAAATCTCATCTTGGGCTTATTTTAATCCTATCAAACCCAATAAAGTCATGGACCACTTATAGTTTTCCATTAAATATCCTATTCGATGTAAAACTAGGGGCGAATGTTAGGCCATCGTGATATTTCTCCTATTGGGCCTTATGGATTGGGCTTATTTATTTAATTAGTCCATTGGGTCTCCACTATTGGGTCTTAAAGTTATTGGGCCTAATCCTTACATTATATCTCCTTAATATTGGGCCGGGTCAATGGGTTGATCCATTAAATCTTTTAATATCTAAGTCTTTGACTTGTAATGATGAAAAAGGAGGTTGTTGACCAAAAGTCTGCAGATCATTAATGTGGATGAGATTTTATCCGGCCGGCGACATCTACAGTAGGAGAAAAAGGTGACAACCTGCATGCATCCGACTGAGATCAGGGAGAGGTAGGGGACTGTGTCAGATAACCTAGCAAGAAAATCTTCAAGAAAGGATACGCATACACACAACACAACACACAATTCTTATCTCTCTAACACTAGACATTTTATCCTCCATTGTTAACCTCAGAATTACCAGATCGACTCTCACGCTTTGGCTATCCTCCGGCCAGACGGTCGTCAAGCTTTTAGTGTTGACTTTTTCGCTCTCAGGGATCGGAGGCGTCTTTACGTAATTGGGACGTGACAAAAGATGTTGGCCTGTTTAAAAGACAAAAAATTAACACAAGACAACGAAACTATACTGCCCCATTGCTCCTCAAGTGTTCATCTTTTCAATTACAACACATCTCTATTGTTTGATGCTATTGGTCGTCATTTTAATTTTTAGCCACGGACTCAATCAAGCCTTCCTTTCCGTAGATTATATAAACCTGCCTCCAATTTGACTTCGGATCGGTCAAATAATAAAATGGAGTTTGACTTTCAAATTGGTAGTGGACTGGCCCAACTCACTACGGGTTGAGTCTTGCTCTACTCGGGCCCAACTTTTCGCTCATATAATCTCTACTAGGTTAGAAAAGGGATGCACTCAATCTACTTCTCGCCGACAGAGAACCTGAAAAACGCAGCCACCAGTCCACAAACGCAGAGTTTGAGTTTCAATATCCGACCTAAAATTCTCCGACTGATCTGGTATACTCGCTTATTTACTAACGTAGCCTTTCAAACTTTGACATTCCCTGTTATCGATTGTCAGATATATGCGTACCTTTTGATTTATTGTTACTGAATCGTGATAGTATCGAATCATCTTGATGTTCCGATTCAATTTCAAAATTTTTCCTTTTTCTTCTAGATTTTTTTTTCTTTGTTCAATGTTTGATTGCCATTTGTATATCTATCTGGAAAGATATAGATACGTATTTTTTGTTCTCTTTAAAAAAATGATTTTTTGTTTGCAGATTATAGTAAAATCATGGCTGACGAAGAAAATCTCAATGAAGTGAAGGAAGAGGTGAAGGAAGATGCATCAGATGTAATTCTTTTTTTTGTGTGATGGTTGGTTCCATATGGGTGATAGTTGGTCCGTATGGGTCAAAGTTTTCTTCAACTACTCTTTGATTTTCAAACTATAATTATGAACTGAGTTAGTTGTGTTGTGTTGTATAAGCTGACATCTGGAGTCTGGACTCCACATCCTCTTGTTTGCCTTAAAAAAGACTCCACATTTTGTAGACGTTTTATTTCGATACGTTCAATCTCTTGTTAAAGTTGTAAAAACCTCCAGCACAATTGATTCTTTAGAGACCCATGTAACTGGTGTGGCTATCTGTGAAAAGCCTGTCATAGCTCTTGATTCTTTATTCCAATGTAGATTGCACCATTTGATCCTACTAAAAAGAAGAAAAAAAAGAAGGTTGTGATTCAAGATCCCACTGATGATCCTGTGGACCAGTTAGTGGAGAAAACTGAAAGTTTAGCAGGTAGCTAAATCTGCAACAAACTTTCTATGAACTTATTTAATGTTCCTTTCCTGATGTATAGTTTGTTTTTACATTTATAAGAGATTTTTAATTATCCTGAGTTCATGCATACATTCATCCTGCAGTAACTGATGGACTTGACACTGCCTTTTCTGGTTTGAAAAAGAAGAAGAAGAAACAGGTTATTTTTTATGCTATCTATGATATGTTGTTAAAATAGAAACTTAGTGCATATATTTCTTGGAAGCAGTTGAACTGAACTTTTTGGAATTGCAGGCGCAGACTGATCTCTTGGATGACGAGAAAGAAAATGCGATCGATGATTTGGATGGTAAGTTGTTCTGCTAAAGATTTTTACTAAGGCAGAGGTTCAATTTGAATTGGAATCATTTATGTGTGTGTATATATATATGTATGGTACTATCATGGCATTTTTCACAAACTGTACTTTCACTCAACTCTTCAGAGAGCTTTGGAGAAGATGAAGAAGGAGAAGGCATCATACTGCAACAGCGTTTACCATGGGAAGGGACTGATCGAGATTATGAATACGAGGAGGTATGTTTAGAGTAGATATTTGGGTTGTAATGTTTTTTGTAGACTATGCTGTCGTGCAAACTTAGAGAAGAGTTTTTATTATTATCTTAGTTTTGTTTGTAATATCTGATCTGATAAGCCTTTTAAGATTTATGCTTCTATTCTCTGATCGATGGACTTTTTGTACTTTGAAATTTTCGATTACAAGGATGCTGTTTAGTATGTCGTTTGAGGTTAATGTCAAGTAGGGTATTGCCATCTTTATTTTAATGTCATATTTCAAAAATTCACTAATTGCTGAACAGAACATCTTTGTTGTAGCATTCTTGTTTCTCACCTGTTATTTTGAAGTTTCTTCATTTCTTGCTATCTCTTAGTGGATTATAAGCTATGCTGATAGATAGGAATCTCCATCAGTGTTTTGTTCGTTATCGGGTGTTGGATATTCTTTGTTCTGGTGTCTGACCCTTTAATTAATTATTTTGCAGCTTCTGGGCCGAGTATTTAATATTCTTCGTGAGCATAATCCTGAACTTGCAGGAGATAGACGTAGAACGGTTATGAGGCCTCCACAAGTTCTTCGTGAAGGGACAAAGAAAACTGTTTTTGTCAACTTTATGGATCTCTGCAGAACGTATGGCTAGATCTTTTAATTTCCTTATTTTCATTTAATACTGTCCGACTTTTTTCTAGATTTCTGCATCTGACTTATCACGTGTTTTGATCTTCAAGATTTGATGTAATTTGACTGTTTGAACCTGTTTGGCTTGTGGGTTGGCTTAAGTTGCTTAGAAATGAATTTCTTTTCATTCTGTTGACTGCATTGTCCATTATATGGTTTCGTGTTAAATTTGTTTTCCTTCACCTTTTGTTCCTTTCACCAGAATGCATAGGCAGCCAGAGCATGTAATGACATTCTTGCTGGCTGAATTGGGTACAAGCGGGTCGCTTGATGGACAACAAAGATTAGTAGTTAAGGGAAGATTTGCACCGAAAAATTTTGAAGGGATTCTGCGGCGATATGTCAGTAAGTTCCTTCATATTTTTACGGTATCTGTGGAATCCCCAGGATACTTGTCTCGAATGTTCTTTTTAATTTATTTGAGTGGTTCCCTTGCTATCTTTTCTGTTTGGGTTCTCTGGATTTCGAGAGGTTAACCTAATTCCCATATATGAAGTTGAGAGTTCATCAAATGAATAGATCTTTTTGTTCAAATTATTATCAAGAACTAAAGTAAATTAATGCTGAATATAAGATGTTGAAAATATATCTCAAGTAATCTCTCATGTAAGCACATCTGTGTTTGGTGGTCCGTCTTCTGTGTCTATGCTTGTCCTTTTTTGCATATTTCTTCTTTATCTCCTTTATAATTCTAGAATTTCTATTGATATTGTTTTTTGATTTCCATCAGATGAATATGTTATTTGTAATGGCTGCAAAAGTCCAGATACAATTCTTTCGAAGGAGAATCGTCTCTTCTTTCTTCGATGTGAGAAGGTATATTTCCAACTGCACTGAATTTCCCCTTTACCTTCTTCTCCCTCGTGTTCACATTTATATCAGTCTCCCTGTATGATTTCCTTGATATTTGGTGATATCTCTTGATTTTTTTTTTCTGGATTCAAACTTCTTAGATGAATGTTGTTTTATTACTTTCAATTGAGGAGAAAACAATGAAAATTTCTCATACTTCCTAGGCCAATTCTGCTTCCGCCTAGGCCCTTGATGATCTAAAGATTTGCCTACATTGTCTGATTTTGTTGAACTGAGAGAAATCTTAAATTTCTGATGCCTTAAAATATTACCACCCTTGCTTCGTTTGCTGAAGTTGAATGTACCATTTAATGTCTATATGGACTTTTCTGATGGACCGTCTCGTCTTTTGCCTTTGCTGATCCGGCATTTGTTTTATTCACTGAATGGCTTTGTCCATCCTATCTGGAGGGTGATTTTATTTGAAGTTACTAATGAATTTTATTATATCATTATATTTCTTCTGAATCAAACTTCTTTTATCAATGTTGTTTATTACTTCCAATTGGAGATGGGGAAAGTATTAATTCTTCCTAGGCCTATGATGATGCAAATATTTGCCTACATTGTCTGATTTTTTTTAAACCTGACAGAGAAATCTGAGCTTTCTGAGGCATAGTAAAATGAAGTAAATATTTGCTCTAGCGGTTGCAACATCCTTTTATGTATGAGAAAAGAAAAGTCGTCACATATATCTGAAACCGATTCATTCTGTATATAAGACCTTTTCTGAAGGCAGGCTTGTTATGGACATATATGTAGTTATATAAATTTTATTAAATTATGGTTCAGTGAGGGGTGTTTATATTAGGTAGTGTGATCATCACCCTTCAGACTAGTTAAATATAATTTTTTAAAAAAAACCACTCTTCAGATTTTCTGTTGGTTGGATGACATTCGGGCAGTCGAATGGCGGTATATCACAGAAGAACCTTTATTATCACTGTTAGGTTTGTTGCAGTTTTCTTTTCCCTCTATAATATCTTGAATATCTAAGTACCATAAGTGGTATGATCACCTTCAGGTTTATATTCATCCACTCAGGTGAAAATATCTTTGATAGGAGTTTCGCTGTCCATTAGTAGTTCTTTCTCTTATATTTTCTTGTTTGCTCTCTTTAATAATAATAATCTATTTTTTTGCTTGCAGTGTGGCTCTGGAAGGTCCGTTGCTCAAATCAAAGCTGGTTTTGTTGCTCGTGTTGGCCGTCGGAAGGCTGGAACTTAATTTGCATGTATTTACTTGTTTTTGTAGACAGGTTTTTGTCGAGACTTTTGAGAATCCTGTTGTTTACGTTGATTGTGGATGTTAAATAATAATATGAATGCAATTGGCTTCTTGTTGGTAAAATTTATTTTGATCCGGATATGTAATTGTTGTTTTTTCTCTTGGCTGCTGTTTTATGGTTTTGGATACGTAATCTGTTTTATGGTTACATGAGCTTTGCGCTATTGTGTGGAACAGATTTTTTAGTGTTGATACGGCGATAAGAAGCTTATAAAAATTAATTTATAATAAAAGTGTTAATTAGTGGTATATGGGTGAATTTAGTGATACCAGTCACAACCATTTCAATTTTTGTACCCTCCTTTAGGTCAGATGAAGTTTCCCTCTTCGTAGTGTTGCCGTATAATCTAATCATCTTAAAGAGTTTATTCAGATAACTATTAATTTCTCCGTCCCATGATAAAATTTTTTATTACTATTTTGAGTAGTTTCATGTTAAATGTCTATTTTTATTTAATAACCAAATTTTTACACATATTTTTCTATTATACTCGTAGCATTAAATATCTCATACTTTTTTTATTCTAATTCTCTCTCCATATTTAATGATATTATTATGTACAATTTTGTCATTTTATTCATCTTCTTAATATGCGTAAAAAGTCTACCCGAGACGGAGGTAGTATATTTTATTTGGGTGGATGCGGTGCTATGCGACTCTAGCTACTATTCTCTTGGTTCTACAAAAAAAAAGTCCCATTTGCATAAATAAAAAAATTATTGCATAAATAAAAAATTATAGTAAAATAAGATGTTTATCAATTATCATAATTATATCTTCATGACTTAGCTATTAAATGAAGGGAAAGAAGACATTAAATATATATTATCATTTGATTTATTTCACTGATAACTTGCATCATTTTGTAATACACTAGACAGACTCATTATTAAGATTTTACCAACTGGGATCGACTATATATTGTATTAGTAGTATAACTTATTATAGCCGAATATATAGACGCGAGATTTACATGTAAAAGAGGGGGAGGGTAACGAAAACCAAGGCCGATAGAGTTGAAATCATGGAGGCTGATGATATCTTTTGATATCCACTTGTGAGGTACAAACTGGTTCCGTTAAAACCTGCATGCATGAGTTAGTTTTTACATTAATTAGCAGCAAGCCATGAATTGATATAAAACTAATAAATGCATGCATGTATGCATGCATCTGGTATATATCTGGCATCTGGGTGGTTTATATTATATTTATATATGATACGGTACCACCTACCGACCGACCTACCCACCTTGTGAACATCCAATGTTGATGGTTTCATTGAGCTGCTTAACTGTGGCTTTGTTTTTGAACCAAAAGTCTGGTTTCACGTAATGAATGCAGGTAAGGACTGCCCTGGTGTGATCTGCGCAACCTCTGGCCCTGCAGAAATCTTGTCCATCGCTATGGCTTACATTCAGCCATCCTCCTAGATTCAGAGTGTACTTACTGCAATTACTAGACACCTATATATATGTGTTCACATCCAATTAAAACACATAATTCATATCAAATGGTGGTCAACGTACAAGATAAACAAATACTACGTACTAGCTATATATATATATATATATATATATATATATATATATATATATATATATATATGCTATGGAAGAAATTTAAGATTATGCGTGTAATTTACATTTTGGAGGCAATAATAAGCACTTCTCCACCCTGAAAAGGGGGTTAGATTTATATTGTCCGTGGGATCAATTTTATCTGAAAAGGAAGGCAAACATAATTCTAATCAGTTTAAGTTGCACACTGGCTGCATCTTTGTATACGTACGTATTGCTGCTGCTAGAGTAATTATATATGTATAACAATAGTACAAATTAACCAAGTTGGTTATTGATCCAAACAGAAGTAATTAGTACAACGTAACTTCAAACCTTTTGCATTTTGAACTAAAATTAATCCTATATAGGGGGGGGGAGGGGGGGGGGGGAGGAGGAGGAAAAGGAAGTTACTTTCTGCATTGGCACCGCAGATTAAGAGAAAAAAGGCCAAACAGAACCAAATGAATCCAAGTCTGCAACCAGAATTTTCCATCTTAATTGTGATTTGAGCTAACTAGCTAGGTTACTAAGCTTAGAATAAATTTTTCAGCCACCAAACATAATATACTCCTGGAAAAAGTTATAATTGTAATTTTAAATTTTAGGGAGAAGAATACTATCGCAAAAAACTATGGAATATAACTTACTACTACTAGTATATGCTTAGAACATATTCAGCTAACATTTGACAAAAACTAAGCTAACACTTGACAAAAACAAGAAGTATATATGTCCTAGCTACTATGTCCAAATAAAAAAAGGTTTTGTTGAGAAAATAGTACGCATATAGTAATATCAGCTCCACAGAAGAATAATATATAAAGCCTTTTAAGGTTTTGTTTAGAAAATTATTGATAAAATCAATTAGACTAGGGGAAGGCCGGCTGGGGTGCTTCTGAAGCTTGCTATCAGCCATCACCTTTTCTTGTGTATATATAACCAAGAAATTTTTATTTGCTCCTTCGAACCTCTCCTTTTTTAAACAATTCATCCGAGCCATTGATTTTGTGACGCCCCCAAATTCAGACACTCATATTCCTACACTATTCCTAGTACTCACATAATCATCACCCCACCCCACCCCACCCCACCCCACCCCACCCCACCTGGATCTTGCTTGTGAGCTCAATTAGCTTAAAAAAATTAACATTTTGGCAAGGGGAAAGGGGGTGGTCGGTTGGGAGGGGCATTAGGGCTAGGCTAGGCTTTTTATTTACTTATTATACACATATATGTATATATACTTGTATACATACTCCCACATATATACCTACATGTACATGTATATAAATACATATATCTACCATCCATACATTACACATTGGGCTAAATCTCAAGCTAAATTAAATTGGGCTAGATACAAATGCTAGTACACTATGGACTAACATTATTCTAGTACATTTATTGTTTGGGCCACACTTCCCAACTCTTGCAAGCATATCACGTTAATAAGGTTGGGCTTGGATATACCCTAGGTTCAATACTTCATAAGTTATCCATCAATTAATAATCTCACTAAGAAATTAATTATGCCACAAAAGGCTTAATACTTATGCTTAATTAGTCATAATCAAACTTATCATCATTATCAATATATTTCTTAATCCTTTCCTACACGATTCCATTTGTATTGAATTATTAGTCCCATGTCACATATACATAAATATATATGCATACAAATAATTGCAAATATCCTTATTTTATTATTAAAATTATTTATAAAATTCTCGGGTATTACAAATTTCAAATTAATTTCCTAATGACAAGATTGCCATCGGCTCAAAATCTTCTATAAATAGGAGAGCTTTTCTCATTTGTCAATTGCATGCCAATTTCCGAAAAGAAAAAGAAAGTTTACTCTTTCCTTGCCTATATATTCTTTCACTAAAAAGCTTTATCTCTTATACTCAAAGTTTTGATATTTTAAAAAGAAAAAAATTGGTCAAAATATTTGAATTAATTTATTTACATTATCTCATATCTATTTATAATTATAGATATACAAATATAAATTGTTATACAAATTTTTATATATCTATATTTCATTTATTCATATCAATTAAAAGGACATTTTAGATATCGTAATTTGATGATATTTCTTAAATAAGAATATTATTCAAAAGGTGCTTAAAGTTCTAGTGACTCTTTATTTATATATTTTATTTATATAAATATTGTAAAGTAGATCAGGAGTAGATACCGATATTTAGAGGTATTCTTTATATAAGAATATTATTCGACCGGTGCTTGAATTTCTAAGTGATCTATCGAAAATATTTATATAAATATTAACAGTGAAACTTTAAATTCGGTCAATTTTAGATATCGATATTCGGAGGTATTCTTTAAATAAGAATATTATTTGACCAGTGCTTGAAGTTCTAAGTGGCCTTATTTAATATTCAGAGGATAGATAAAATATATTATTATATATATATTCGAGTTTAACAAATTTATTTGTTATATCAAGTATTACTTAAATTGCTATACTTGATATATGTCATTGCAAATATTTGAACATTCATTTGTTTATTCATAAAATATTTATTGCACAATATAAAAGTTATTTAAACTTTTATATCACAAAAGTCTGTAAATTTATATGCTTAACGAAAAAGGTTAATTATAAAGTTATTTAAACTTTTATACTTGAAATTAAAAATAAATTTATTTTCTATAGAAACACACTCTTTATTATATAAAGAAAATTAAATCTTTATAACTTTAAACAAAAGTGTTATATCAGATTATACAAAGTACATTTAAATCAAGCTTAAATTTATATATTTACTTATTCAAAAAGCACTTTTTACACAAAATATAAAAATTATTTAAACTTTTATAATAGTGCATAAATTTATATATTTGCTTACAAAGAAACATATTTTTTCAAGTATAAATTTTTTGAACTTTTATAAATATATCTGCTCTTTAACTGATATTTATTTATTTGAGAAATATTAAATATAAAAATTATTTAAACTTTTATATATATGTACTAAATTGTATATACTTATTTTAGAAGCAAAAAATAAATAATGTAGCCAGTTTCCAACCGAGTAAAGTTAGTATTATATACACGCTGGAAGAAGGTGCATATAATTCGGCCTTAATTGTCAAATTTATTTATGACTACTAGTCTAAATTATATGTCCTAGTAACATGCCAGGCCTGCACTGACTTGCGTATATAGATAACGGATTAAAGCGAGGCCTGCCAGTTTCCCCCATCTGTCTTTTGCCCCCGCGAAACCCCGACTGAACTTGTTAAATATAAAATCTCTCTCTCTATCTCTTTATATATATATATATATATATATATAGGGGTTCATCCACAACACCCGGAATTCATTGATAATTAATTCCTTTTTGACTTGTGAAATTCACTGAAAGAAAAAAAAAAAAAATTTACAGATCAAAAAGGTTAACCACGTGATCGGTTCTTCATTGTAGATGGAACCCCATATATATATATATATATATATATATATTTATATATATTATACCTCCTGGAATTTGGGTGCAACGCATGGAAAACCAAAAAAGAAAGTAGCTAGTTTCTGACCTGCTATTCATTGTTTATCTCTATGTAGCTGATGGACATCATGCTAAATTGTAGTTAAATTTCACTTTTTATTTAACATCAATTCATCACATATATGTATAGACTGATCCAATAAATATATTTATCTAAAAGTTTAATTTATTAAGTTAAAACTCAACCATACTTATTAACACATCCATTCTCTTGAATTTATGTGATATGTCATGTGAAATATCTCAACACAAGCTACTAGTACAAAGTAAGGTAATAATAATTGCCAATAATTTTTTTTAATAATTTTTTGTTTTAAGAAAGACTCCTACTTCTATTGATAATTAATATAAAAAACTTATATATTCAAATTTACCATCACAAATTTATTAGCATTTATAGGGATAAATATGAAGAGAAAGAAAAATAATTTGTAGTATATGGATGAGTAAAAACACACGGACCGAATTCATCCGGTTAACATGAAATGAAATTTATTTTTTGGTAAGTTGGTCAATTGACCAATAAAATACTGACACAAAATCTCGCATACGTATCAGTATTCTATTGATCTCAAAAATATACTCCATACTAACCGGTTCCGGACAAAAGAGAGAGTTATAAGGTCCACCATTATTGATGCTTAATTGGTTGGTGGTTGATAGGTTTTGACGAGTTAGTAAAACAATTGCATGATCGATCAATGTGCAAGAAATGTTTTGACTTGGTAATTAAAATAATAAAAAATCTTATTTATTGGCACCCTAGCTAGACCTAGATAACACCCCTATTTAAATTTAATTAGGGATATGCTTGTTTATAAAAAATATGTTTAAAATTTAATTATTTATCTTAATTTAATATTATTTTAATTATTTTATTACTCTTATGATAGAGGACTAATAGGCCTTTAAATATTCCTATAAACTATTCTCTCTCATTTTTAAAGTTATTAACGAGGGAGTATATAATCACATAATAAAGTACTGTAGATTAATAGTCTCCTCCATTTTAAGCTATTAATTCAAATGACTTTATAAGACTAATAGTCTCTCGTCAAAGGACTAAATAGTTTTAAATTAAAATAAATACTTCAATCTCAAATATATTTTTTTACAAACAAACATGACAAATATTTAAATATAAATACATATTTAAAACAATCTAATTTGGTGACCATTAACTACCATGCATCGTATCCTGCGTTGTGAGCGGTATGATTCTTTTATTCACCAAATTTATTGCCACAATAATATTTTAATGACAAAAAATTGAATAAAATAAATATAAAATAATGTTTATGATAGTAATTAAATATAACCAATGTATCTACTCATATATAATAAAAGATTAATTAATTATAATTTGACCCATTATTTTATATCTACATTTTTATTGATATATATAGCATTACAATTCTTGCCATCCGCTAAGAGGCCTCTCTCGAAAAGAAAAGAAAAAAACAGAAAAAAAGAAAAGAGAGAGGGGCTCTCTCGAAATAATTAATGTACCTTACATACAGCTAAATTTTGCTTATAAAAGTCCAAAAATTATTTAATTCTTGGGTGATGCTACGTGATAGTTGAACTAACTAAATCTATATAATAAAAAAAATATGTTTAGATTGAACAACAAAATGTATCTATTGGTTAGAGTCTAACAGATTGAAATAGTAATTTATTTTCAAGTCTTAAATTAATATTAACAGATTGAAATAGTAATTTACATAATATTAAGATGGCCTGACAAATTTTAGTGTTCTTTTTAACATATTAATTTTTATATCTCACCCCATCAATTTATAATGTGACAGGTTCAATTGAATCAAAATGAAAAAAACTAATAATTTATTAACTTGATTGAAAAAAAATTAAAAGGTCAATTATTGAAATAAAAAAAAATTAATAATTTAAGATAATAATTTATATTAAAGCCAAAAGAAAAACATTAAGAGCCCGTTCGACAGTGACTTATAAGTTATAAGTCATTTTCTACTATTCTTCTGTTTGACAATGACTTATTTTTTTATATTTAATTTTAATTTATAAATTATTATGAGCCAAACACTTTTATAACTTGTTTTATTTTAATTTATGATTTATAAGTTAAATTGATACCGAATATTTTTATTTATAAATTATTTTAAAATAAGTCGTTGCGGAGCGGGCTGTAAGAATAGATATTGACTTGAGTAGATTAGAATGTAATTCTTCCTACTTGATATAAAAATAAATAAATAGCACATGACATGACATGAGGACGGAAGAAAACAAAAAGTCGTCTTTTCCCACTCTTGCCTTTAGTATTATAACCATTATACATACATACACACCAGTATTCTTCTTCTTCTTCTTCAATTTTTCCTCTTTCTCTATACATACATATCTGTTGCCGGATTCAGAATCATCTTTGCATATTCAATTCTTGTCCGAATAGCCTTCATATGATTGGGCCTCTTCAAATCCCAGCAGCTAATTAAGCTCTCTCTCTCTATTTATATATATATATATATATATATATATATATATATATTCGGCCAGCATACAACACCAATCGGGACTCTATAGGTATGTAATCTAGACTCTTATTTACCTCACACGGATCTGCTTATGAAAAAATTCAACTTTGTTTTTAATTGCTCGTCTCTCTAGCTCCTTTTAGGTGCATCATTTGCATATAAACCAAACCCATCGTCATCATCATATCTTTGATTTGAGATTAAATGTCAACTCTATCTTAATTCCACTTAATACAAATTATTGGAAATGAATCTTAATTATACTTACTAGTATTACTCTTTACATTCATGACTTGACTTTCTCCAACCATCGTTGTATTAGACATTCATTTTTTGTTGACTTTATTTAGCGAGAGAAATTGGGTATTTTGTGACTGAAATTTCCCAGATTAATTTGGTCTGGACGGGATAAAATCAATCCATTTTCTATATAAATTTTGGTTTTGGTTTTGTTTTGTTTTATGTGTTAGGTGATGCAATGAATTGCTTCTGCACAACAGAATCGAGTGGACAAGAGAGAAAGATGATAGCTGGACCTGGACGAACTTATGGCTTCAACAGTATGCAGAAGGTGCGTGTCCCTTCTTTTCACCCTACACGTGTTGTTGTTATTTGGCTTTTCTGGCCTCTTCCAACAAATACACGAAGTATGGCAACACTCATCTATGCTTTGTTTTATATATTAACAGTAGGATGTATGATGATGTTGATCCAATTCTTTAATGGGCCTGGGCCTGGGCCTGGGCTTTGGGCCTTAGGCCTTGGGCCTCTCCTTGAGTCTATCTATTTTGTCCTTTATGCCTGCCATAGTGTCTATAATATGCCTGCCACTGTAAATATATTGTATAGGAATTTCAAACATGGATTTGTAAACCTTAGACATTAGACTATAATACTAGTTTTTTTTTGGGGTAAAGTCCAAAAAAACCTCTGACAATTTTTCCAATATTTATCGAGCACTTTATACTTTTTTTTTTTTCAAAAATACCTTCAACGTTACATATTTTGGGTCAGCCGTGTCCCTGAATCAAACAGAGTTGCCACGTAGACTAACTTTGCTCATACGTGGCTTTATTTTGCTGACTTGGACTCAAACAAAGTTTAAAAAAACCCTTTCTCAGTCCAGATCCCTTTCTCATAAGCATCTGTCGTGATAAAGCCCTAGACATCTCTTGCCGTAAAGACCTTCCCTTGTCTCCGATCTTCCAAACAATCCCTTCCCTTGTCTCCGATCAGAATCAGACCATAAATCCAACTCCAAGCCTAGCTGCTAAAACCCTAGTCAAGGAACCTCAGGCCGTAAAATTAAATCTAGTTCTAATCTTGGACTTCGGTTCCCAATACACCCACCTCATCACTCGCCAAATCCGAAGCATATCAATTTTCTCTCTCTGCATTTCCGGCACATCCACACTCAAATCCATCACCGACTTAAACCCATCTGTGATTATCCTCTCCGGTGGCCCTCACTCCGTGCACGCTTCCAACGCGCCGTCATTCCTTGATGGGTTCGTCGAGTACGTTGAGTTAATCGGCGTATTTGTGCTGGGCATATGCTATGGGTTGCAGCTGCTTGTGCAGAGGCTTGGTGGGGAGGTTAGGGTTGGGGAGAAACAGGAGTATGGGAGAATGGAGATTGAGGTTCTGAAGGATAGTGGTTTGTTTGGTTGTAAAAAAATTGGTGATAGGCAGATTGTTTGGATGAGCTATGGGGATGAAGCAGTGAAATTGACAGATGGGTTTGAAGCATCAAGTATATTAGGAGAAAAGAAGAAGAATTGATTATGTCTCAGAGGGTGACTTTCCATGTTTGGCTCGCCTTATAACTGGTGTTGAAAACTTCCATGCCCTCAATTTCATACTAGGAATTCTTATTTGCTCTGGATCGGTGGTACGAACGGGTCGACAGCGGCGGAGTGGGGGTTGGTGGTGTTGTGGTGGGTCGACGGTGGCGGAATGGTTGGTGGTGTTATGATTGTTGTGGGTGGAAGGATTATTTTTGTCATGTGGTTGATTTTCAATTGATTTTTTATTGTGGAAAGGAAGGGCAGAGTACATAGCACCGTCCGATCGAGATCCGAATGAGTAATGCCAGTGACCGGTTACCTTTTTTGATTCTTTTCTTTATCTTTGTTCTTTTTTGTTGGTTGCTGAAATGGATTGGGTGGATCTGTATGTATATGTGGTGGTGGTGGTGGTGGAGTGGTGGTTTTATTAGTATATTAGTATTTTAGTATTATTAGTATTTTAGTATTTTACATATTAGTATTTAATCCGTCCATGTGGCAGCCATGTAAGCAAAATATGTCCAAGTGTTAACTCCGTTTGTCTATGTGGCATGTCCGTCAACAGCAGAGGTATAATCGACTCAAAAATTGTAACGTTAGGGGTATTTTTGGACAAAAAAAAAGTATAGGGTGTTCAGTAGACATTGGGGAAAATGTCAGGGGTATTTTTGGACCTTATCCCGTTTTTTTTTTATCTATGATTGTGATTACTGACCTAAACATGCCATTTCACTTCCATCTCACTGTATATCTATAAAATTGAAAAATATCAACATTTAAACAAGGGAATAAGTAATTGTACCAAGCTATTTGGTGTTCAACTTCAGTGATACTTAGACATTAAATTCTTTTCCACGTTACCATTACCAAGTCATATATTGAATATTTTTAATGAAGAACTAATATTTAGAATATTTATCTTATCTTGCCCTGTAATTGAGTGAGGGCTGAAAACATTGAGTTGCACAAGCTCCACATATTTTTCTGACAACTTACAAGCTTAAAAGCTCAAGCTGGCCCATACGTGTATGAGCTGATCGCTAGTAGCTCTGAGGTGAGCTTGTGTTGGTTTACTTTTTATGTTGTTTTAAGGCTTTGTAAGCTAATTACTAAATGAGCTGAACTTGAACAGGCATGAATATTTAACGATCTTAAAATTATTATCAAACTTGGTGGGGTATGTGGTATTGGCCCAACCTGTTTGTTACAACAAAAGTAGAATTACATATCAATCGTAAAATTTACCTTAAATACTGCTTTTAATCCAACCTACTTCAATGTGCACATAACCATATTATGGAACATTTCACACTATTAAATTTATTAGAAAATTTTCCACATGTAATGCGCAAGCTTTCTCAAATTGAGAGTCCAACTTTTCTGTTTAGAATGTCCTAAAAGGAGAGTCCACATTCAAATTCAATGTACCAAACATCTCTCCCTCTGTCTATATATACACACACGAGTGTGTGTGTGTCTATATATATATATATTACACTTGATCGTTAGTGTTGTTAAAGTCAAACATTGACTTAAAATTTTGACTTGTTAAAGTCATTTTGGGTTGAAGAAATATATGGTTATGGATCTCAAAGCTTTCATTTACGCCTTAAAATTTACTTTGGTGCTATACTCGTGATATATTTCTATGGATCTATACCTATATATATATATATATATATATATATATATATATATATATATATATAGCCCGTTCAAGAGCAGAACTCTTAAAAAGCATTCTTTTGTTAAATGACATACCTATATAACTAGTACTCTTGGTTTTATTTTCTCTCTCATTTGCCCATTTCCTGGCCTCGCCTCGCCTGAAACTCCCTCCTCTGCTCTTAATTTTATTTTCTCTCTCCTCACTTGCCCCGTTCCTTATCACTCTGAAACTCCATCCTCCAATCTCCTCCCAAACTTATCATCACCATCCCGACTCACCTCCAAACACGACCATATATTTGCGAAATTCTAGAGGGGAAATTGAACGCAACAACACGGAGACCAGATCTTAATATAATAAAGATGAAAACTGTTGATTTCCATTTCAAAAAGCATAATCTTCTTCTTTATTGGACCAGTCTTTCACACATCAAAAGAGCTTTTACAAGAACATCTATGACTTAACAGCAAGTAACACTAATAATGCAACTCATTTCTAAAAACATTTTGAATTTTCTACAATCTTTCATTGAAATGATAGACCTCTTCATCAATCACACCAACCTCGGTCAAACAAACTGAGCAACATACTTGCTTAAATATTTCACTGCTAACAGAACCTGATTCAGTCTCACCACCACCTCTCCCTTTTCTGCCCCTTTTCTGTTTTAAACATGGCTGGGACACTTGTCATTCTTTATCTTGCAGTTGACAACAAATATTACTCTGTATTATGTTAAATATTTTTCATGCCTGCAAGACCCAACCCAAAGTTAGCTTCCAAAACATGAACATAGATCATAACAAAAACCAGAATTATCACATGAAAGAAGCAATGCAATGAAGAGCAAAAGCAACCATACGAATCAATGGAAAGTTTAAGAATGATACTCTTTATATACACTTGACAAAAGTACATGTAGCTAACCTTTGCAAATATTGAGCAGGTATTTCTTAAGCATCTAACATATTTTATTTACTAGTTTCATCCCAACTATAGTTATACCAGCCACAATTATCATTTTAGATAGTTACTGATACTCAAATTACACCCTAGGAAACCATATAAAATCAAAACAGATAAATTCCAGCTATTCTCATGTTCATCCCAAAACAAAACAAAAAGGAAATAGGGCTAATTCCCAGATGGAAAAAAATCCCAAATCAAATCAAAAATTGAAATTGAAATTGAAACCTAGTTAAATCTTAACGAAATTGAAAAATAGTTAAGGGTTTACCGAATTTCGTTAATATTTGGTCTCCGTGTTGCTGCGTTCAATTTCCCCTCTAGAATTTTGTTATGGTCTGATATATGGGTTTACCGAATTTCGCAAATATATGGTCGTGTTTGGAGGTGAGTCGGGACGGTGATGATAAGTTTGGGAGGAGATTGGAGGATGGAGTTTCAGAGTGATAAGGAACGGGGCAAGTGAGGAGAGAGAAAATAAAATTAAGAGCAGAGGAGGGAGTTTCAGGCAAGGCGAGGCCAGGAAATGGGCAAATGAGGAGAGAGAAAATAAAACCAAGAGTACTAGTTATATAGGTATGTCATTTAACAAAAGAATGTTTTTTAAGAGTTCTGCTCTTGAACGGGGCTCTATATATATATATATATATATATATATATATATATATCCATAGCCAAAGTTGGCCGAATATCAGCTAAATGTTGCTATGAATCATTCCCCTATTTGTATGTTCTACATAGACATATATATATATATAGAGAGAGAGAGAGAGAGAGAGAGTGTGAGTTTGCAGCCTATGACAAAGGTCTCCTGTATAAGATCGGTCACCTATTGTTGGTAGTTTTACCCTGTTCGAAAATCTCTTTCTTAACTAGACCGTTGGTAACTTTGACACCCTGAAGGTTTGTGTGTAATTTGCAATAGTGCCTCCCATTTATTTTTTTCTTTTTTGAATTTTTGTCTTGCTCCAAGTCTACTTGTGTGTCAAGTTGATTTTGTATTGTTAAAGAATATGGGTTCTAATGGTAGTGATATACAACAAGTAGTGCTGGAGTACAAGTATCATTGATAGTTTGTATCAACTCAATATTATTATTAATCGCGGTACTCGCACTAAATTACTAATGCTAGTTCATGCTTGTAGTTCATTATTTGATCAGGTATTTCTATCAATTCTCAACTTCACCAACTCAGCAAAATGACATCATTGGTAAGTAAATTTACTTCTACAAAAATCACTACTGATCTTTTAACTCTTATATGCACTAATAAAAATCGAAGAGAGGAGAGAGGGAGAGGTCTGCTGAGGCCCAAAACCTACAGAGCTGCCAAGTCCCATGCTTACTTGCAAAAAATTCTATTGCCTTTGGAAAAGCTTATTATATGTAGTATGTACTCATTTTATCCCATTTTAATTGTCTTAATTTGACTTTTTATGGTCAATTCACCATTTTTAGAACTCAAAAAATGTTCTAAATCATATTTAGGCCTAGAGAAAGGATAACTATAAATCATATTTTTATGTTCTCAATATATTTCTATATTATGTCATATTCTTTTAAATAATTGAAAATTTATTATACATATTTTATTGTCTCATGTCTCAAAATTTTTGCCAATTATATTCCAAAACTGAGGTAGTAGTAATAACTTGAAATCAACTTGAATGATCAATTCAGGAAGTGCTTTTCTGTTGCTTATAAGTAATTCAAAATTATAGAAGCTTTTTACAATGATAAAGAGATTACTGACTGTGTTTTTGGACATCCCTTGGACCCTGGTATATGATTAGTTGGTTACTTTAAAAACATAAAATAATTACTGTTATCTTTGTTTGTGCCGAGGCATTGAACTGAATCTGTTTTCATCAGTAATAATGCAGTGCAGCAAGGGGTACGTTCATGCATGAATTTGGGAATACATGCATTAAAAAGATGAAGGATGGATTGAATCTACATTACAGTCCTAGTACATGTACTTTATTTATTATGCCTAGTAACTAATATGCAATAAGTTTTATTTTCTCCTTTCTTAGATGCGTTTCTTTAGTTTTGATTCCTTCTTACTCCCCTCGTAATTACTCTCATCAAGTAGTTTTATTAAATTAAAAGGCTTGTAGATTTTATGTTGTTGGTCCTTCTCAATTTTATGGATTATGGTTTTGTCTTCATCAACACCACCAGCTTGTGTATCCAAAAACTCTTGTAAAAATCTGAAACATTTACTCTAATATCCAGCTACCCTCTAGACTTTTGAATTTTATGAGAATGCTCTTTTATCTAAGATCTGTTAATTCTCTTCCTGCCCGCACTTGTTACTTTGCAGAGTTTGTACTCGATTAGCTAATTTTGTTGGTCAGGCATAACATAATGTGAGTTATCTTACTCCAGGTTAAGCAAAATAGGAACATGAGGAGAACACAATCGAAGAAGTCACATTCCTGGTGGTGGGATAGCCACGTCAGCCCCAAAAACTCTAGATGGCTTGCAGAAAATCTCGAGGGTAAGCAACTAAGATTGCACGCTGTATATTGTCTGTTTTACAGGAATAACTATTACATGTAAACATAACTAAAGATGTCATGTTACATATTTAATTCATTTATCTTGGTGAATTCCAAATTATGGGTACTATTTGAAGTTGATCGTGATGATTTACTCCAAACAATTATCAGGTGTCAACTGAACCAACTTTGGACTGTTATTTGGAAATACCTTAATTAAACTGTTAAAGTTGCATGAGATCTAATATACATTTCATAATGATTAATAGGTTCCACCTTGGACATTATTAACTTGTATGATTAGGCCATATATTATGCATTTTGGTGTCTGATAGGTGGGATATCATGTTGATGCCCCCTTTTCTTTTTAAACAATATCAACTGCTCTTCCTGAATAGCTTAATATCCATTGGTGCAATGGTTATTTGCTTTCCTTTTCCTTCCTTTTTTTTTTTTTATGTATTTTCTGTTCTCCTTTGCTTCTCTCTTTGATTTTGCTTTATCATCAAAGTGGGGCAAAAAAAGACAGTAACAATTCTCCATGTAAACTAATTAAAAATAAAAAGCTAAAGAAATAAAATAATTTTTTTGGATCTCACTATAGTGATCATAAGTGCACCATAGTTCTATCCTATCAAGATTATTAAATCTTTCTTCTATTTTTTGTTGTTGGTGGAATTCCTTCTTTCAAGCTAATTAATCTCATGAACCACAATATAAGGTTTTGAATATATAATATTATAATTTGTAATTTATCTATAAAAGTAACTAATCAGTTGACTAAAAACTTCAAAATTTGATTAATTGTCCCATAGTCGGGAAAATTAATATATATATATATATATATATATATATATATATATATATATATATTTAAAGCCATTAGACTCACCACTTAAATGTTAACAAGGGTTGGAATAAGATATTGTGAAATACTATAATTGGGCAAAATGAATTTGAAAAAAGCACTTCAAGAGTCGAAAAATAATTTTTTTATCGATGTATTTTGACCCTCCTCTAAAAATGTTCTAGTTCCGCCACTGCATTGGTGACGCAATGAATCCAGTACTGAAGTTGACTGATTATGGACCTGAATTAAAACTAATTGTATATCGTTGTGTTTGTATTGTGAAAATGTCTAAAAGGAGACTGAGAAAAAGTTCATTTATCACAGAGATGGACCAGAGTGTCAAGCGGATGTTGAAACTGATCGAAGAGGATGGAGATTCATTTGCTAAAAAAGCTCAGATGTATTACCAAAAGAGGCCAGAATTGATTGCTCACGTTGAGGAATTCTATCGAATGTATCGCTCGCTGGCTGAGCGTTATGATCATGTGACTGGAGAACTACGGAAGAACATTCCATCAGATCTCCAGTCACAGGGATCAGGCATCTCTGATGTTGGTTCTGAACCAACCTCCACGCAGCATTCATCAGATCAAAGGCAAGCTCGTCGTAAATCTGGTCCTCGAGCTGCTGGTTTTGAATTTTTTCTTGGCACTGGTGGAAGTAGCTCAGATTTGGGCGACAAAGGAGATGAATCATCAACAATAGATTCCGAGTCAGAATCAGATGATTCCTCCATTAACAATTACTCTAGCCAATCAGGCAATGGTGATGACCAAGGATTAAGTAGAAAGGTTATTGAATTGAAGGCTGAGCTTCGTGATGTAAAAGAGAAGCTCCAGATGCAACAAGAAGAAAATTCAGATGGGTCTTTCGAAGGAACCAAAACTGGGAATTCTGAAGTTCTACTTGCTAGAATTGCTGGATATGAGGAAGAATTGAGGGATGCAAAGGAAAAGATTCAGCTTGCTGGAGAAGAGATTGCTAGGTTGAGGATTTTGCAGACTGAACTTGATAAAACGCAGGAAGATGTACAAACTCTGGGAACAGGTTTAGAAGTTGAGAAAAAACAAGGTTCGGAGCTTCAAGAACTGAATGACACATTAGAAGATGTTTCTGACCCAGAACAGAAGATAAAAGTGCTCGAGAAAGAGTTGAGAACCGCAAAAGAAAAGATTCATGGTTCAGAGAAAGAAATTGCCAGTCTGAAGCATCAACTTGAGTGTAATACGTCTTCTGTCCAACACTTGCATGATTCTGCTAAGAAAGACACTTCTACGTGGAAGGTCAAGCTTGATAAAGAGAAGCGAGAGGTCTCAAAGCTGCAGGACAGAATTTTGAGGTACAAAGCCAATTTGTCAGAACGTGATCATGAAATCAGGGCATTAAGAGAAACAATTTCCAATGCCAACAAGAGCTTGTCTGAAGAAAACTCGCAGCTTCAGGCAGAGATGACTAAACTGCTGAAGGAACGAGCTTATTTAGAAGATAATCTGAAAGAGTGGGATCTGCGTTGCCAATCTGTAGAAGAGGAGCTCAGACGAGTCCAGACTGGAAAAGCAGAAGCGGAAACTATGTATAGAGCTGATATAGAGCAATTGAAGGTAGGCATTGCAGAAAGAGATGATCGATTGGAGGAATTGAACAAAAGTGTGGATATATTTACATTGAAATACAACACACTAATGACAGAGACACGTGAGCTGAGCGTCAAAGTTGCTGGTCTCACAGCAGAGGTGAGTTTCAAGGATGAGAAAATCGATCAAATGAGCAAGCATTTGCACGAATTACATATTGAACATGTAGAGTTGATCGCTGGAACTGAGAGGGCACGTAAAATGACGGAGGGGCTGAGATCAAGAGTTAAAGAACTAGAGGAGGAGGTTGAGAGACAACAGGAAGTAATCATGGAAGGAGCAGAAGAGAAGCGAGAGGCGATACGGCAGCTGTGTTTCTCACTTGAGCATTATAGGAATGGTTACCATCGTCTTCGTCAAGCTTTTGTAGGACAGAGGCGATTTCCAGTTGTGGCATCCTAGATAGCTACATACGTGTTTGCAACTGTTATCATTGTAGGTGTCATGCTTCTTTGTTTCTTACGAGGCCAGAGCATCGAGCTTGCAACTGTTATCATGGGTTTGGATTTTTTCTTCTTCATTCAAGGTTTTTAATGTTGTCAACTTGGTTGGCGTTTTGAGATCATTAATGAAGCCTTTTTGTTTTGGGGGAGCATCATATCATATCATATGTATTTTTACATAGATCGACCTACTTTATGTTCATTCAAGGTCCACACGGTTTGGGAATCTTAAAATTAGGGCAAAAAAATTAAATTATCGCGCCTACGGCCTTCTGCTTAGAAAACAGACGCTCTATCCACTGAGCTACAGGCGGGGTTCCAGTTCCAGTGCGTTACTAACCACCGGTAACGTCTAATTTTTTTTAACCACAATTATAAGAATAATAAATAAAAAATAATATAGCAAGTTTGAACAAAAAATTATAAAATAAAATATATTTTTTTATTGAAAAAACAGTGTATTTTATTTATTATTCTTATAATTGTTGTTAAAAAATAAATAAAAATAAATTACACGGTATCGGTTGTTAGTACCGGACGCCCCCTGGACCCCTCTATCCACTGAGTATGTAAAATAATATGACACGTATTTTATATATATCTATGTGCATGCGCGCCAAACAAGATGAGACAATTAATAACAAATCCCTCAAAAAATTATAATAAGTCTAAAACGTTCAAAGATATTTGGAATATCGAACGTCACCTTCTAGCATGATAAACATTAATAAAGTATTAAATATTTAATATAAGTTTGTTGTGTCACCACAAGACAAGTTGTAAGACCCCAGCTTTTATAAATAAAGATGAATTTTCTATAAATATTATTTTTGAATATTATGGAATAAATTTGATATAATGTTATAGTTATGGGTAATATTTATAAATTTTGCAAAAGATGAAATTATGGTTATATTATTCGATTGGTGGGGAATATTCGGTTTAGCGAGGAATATTCATAAACGACTCAATCATCGCATGTGACCTAATAATGTAATTATTATTGTCGGATTGAAAAAACGACAAAAATATTTTATCAAAATAACGGCGGAAGTTTTACTGGTTGATAATCTTGTTGAACTACTCTCATTAGTAAAAATACGATGTACGCATGTGGGTTGCGTAAGTATTACCAGATTGATTATCGATCTTATATATAAGTTTCACTCAACCGATTCCATTATCATTTATTAATAATATGAATTATTATAATGATAATGACGTTTTGCTTTATTCGTATTATTAACGTAATAAAATGTAAACATCTTTTATATAAAATGTAATCTTTATTAAAGTTTATTCTATAAATAAAATATATTATATTTTATTACGATAGTGTTAAGATAAGATTTTTGCGTAGTAAAAATGTTTTATATAAATAGAATATATTATATTTTATTTAAAAGATTTTGCTTTAAATATGGATCGTCGATTAAAAGTGAAATCAATCCTGACCGTTTCATGGATTAATTACTATGCGTTCTATTTTCCTATAAATAAATTTCATTCCTTCATTATTTTCTTACGAATTCAATCAAACTCTGTAGAGAAAACTATAGAGAGAAGAAAGAAAGATTCTTCTACTTCACTTCTTCCAATATTCAGCTTCTTCTACGGTAGGGAATATTATTTGTTGTCTTCGTAAGGGATATTATTCTTTTCAGATTCACGAAAGAAACTTGATTATTCCATTCCTTATTATTCTGCTTAATAACTCAGATACGCTTAATCCCTTATACTTGGTGATCTTCTTCTTTATTCCATTCTTCTATTATTCTCATTGGAACATCCCATGCGTGTGTTTTTACACCCTGACCCTTGCTCGGTCTTTTTTATTATTCTTGGAACATCCGTCGTCATGTGTTTTACACCTGGACTTCTGCCGCGCTTTTTTTATTATTCTGCTGGAACATCCTCGTCTGCATTACACCTTCTGGCGGGACTGCCCGCCTCTTTATCATTCTTCGCTTAATATTCTATCTCATGTGTTTACACCGGATCCTGCCCATCTTTATTATTCTCGTTGAACATCCCGTCAGTGCTGTAATTTCACCCCGACCCTTGCCTGCTTATTTATTATTCTCGTTGGAATAACTCGCCTCGCAATGCCTATCTATCGCATTTACGGTGATTTCTTTTGTTATTCCATTCTTTATTATACCCAAATTGGTTAAAACTTTGACTTCTATACTCCATGAAATTAGTAGAATATCCTCGATATTTGCGTTTCATCCAAAGATCTTTCATGGAAATATTCTTCGATCATTCTTGAATTTTACTTTCTACAAAGCGATGATCGTGCCGATAGTTTGGATGTTATTAGTTCCCGAATAACTTAATTCTTGAACTTGTTTTATCAATTTTATATCATCGTGTAATCATCCTCACGTTTATATTTTTTTTAAAAGTCATCCGTACAGAGGCGTGGATGGACTTTTAATTATGATTATAATGACTGGGATTATTCGCCATAATCACGACCGTAATGTTACAAAATGATGTGGTAAAAGTCTCCGATTGGTAGTAGTGCATTGATGGGCGATTGTTGGCGTAATCGTCATGGCGAATTTAATGAATCACAACTATTCTTGCGCGTGAGCGGGGAATAATTGTGGTCGCGATATCTTAAAGAATATCCTCGTGGCCGTAGTGCGAGGGTGATTCGATGATGTGAATTATTTATTAAAGTTTCGAGTCTCAATTATAACAAAATGATTTAAAACCTTTAAATCATAAAAGATAGTAGATTTTATTTTCTACTCAACTTTTTAATGGATTCATTGTTCACCGCAGCTTAAACTTGATGTTTATTATATTTTATCGGTTTAACAATGTTGAAGCTATCGATAATTTATTCTGCATTATCTTGGTCATAATATTTCTTATCGGCTTTATTGAAATTTCAATTTTTTCTTTCACCTGCTCTTCTTGAAATGAGAACATAAATTTGGGACGAAGGGGAATCCGAGTAATGGTCCGGAGGATAGATTAGTAGTCCCTCACTATTCGTGAAATAATGTGATAATAATTGTAATGAGCGACTCCTTTTGAGTTTGATAATATCTAGTAGATAATATTTGTATTCAAACTCATAGTTTACGTCAGATTGCATACTGCACGCAGTTATATTAAGTAAGTTGTATTTAAAATTACATGACTACGATCCCGACTACCCAAGATGGGTGATGTATCTACTAATTTTAAAGCGCCATGGTTAGATCGAGCTTTGTAGATATGATCCCAGGCTAAGATGTGAGAATAAGATTAGAGGAGAGAGAGGGAATACCTTCGCTTAAGTATGACCTCTACCCAAGTTTATGTCTTTATTTTATGTTAGGTTTGTAATATTCATGCAACGCAATCAAATTGCATGAATTAAGCTTAAGCGAGATAAAATCGAGTTTAAAAAATTTACAAACCATATACTCAGGATCACCCTTTATGCACAATTATTAATTAAACGAAAAGATAAAGAATAAAATCATACCTTGAAGATCGAAACTTCCTCGGTACAAGTTCACCTCCAAATCCTTTCGCTCAACTTGAATCCACCGGTTTTGTTCCTTCCTTTGATCAACGTTAGCCACCCATATGTTTTGGCTCTGTAGAGGTGATCCACCAAGAATAATAAGAATTCAAGAAAGGGTGATTGGCTCAAACCCTAGTTTTTTCTATCTCTATAGAAAGGGTGTACTCTCCAACAATTGGAATTATGTCAGATGTTGAAAAAGTCAACAACCCCACCACCCATAATAAGACTCTCTTATTTATGATGTGGGAACCCACCTTAACAATTAAGGAATTGGAATTTATTTAATTAATTAAATTCTTTTAATTAATTAAGCTCCCTAATCTTATTAGGGATAATTAATTAAACTCCTTTAACTAATTTTCCTCCCTAATCCTATTAGGAATAAATGAGAATACTTATATTAAATTAATTCCTAAACTCTTTTAGAAATTAAAATAATAATAATTATAATAATATTAATAAGACTCCTCTTATTAATTTATATTTAATATTTCTAAAATATTAAATAATAAATATTAAGCTATTTAATTTATTCTATCATCATAGATTAAATTAAATATACATAACATATATTATTACGATTATGCCATTAACTTATTAAATAATTATTCTTCCTTTTACTGGCATGTAACACTTTGTGTTCTCCATATTAAACCTAGGTTGTGAATAAATTAATTAGAACAATTCTAATCTTATTTAAATAAATAAATTAAACAATTAATTTATTTAAATAAATAATATTTATTCTACAATAGGGATAAGTTCTCCCAGCGATAAACGACTTTCCGTATAATATAGATTTCAACATTAATCATTAAAGAACCTTTGAGTAAATAGTTACCGCATAATTCAATCCTTCCACCATACAATGTCCCAATTAAATATAAGATATGGAATTACCGTCACAAGTCTTATTTTATTTAATTATATGTATTTTCGATCCTTAAATGCATTACAACTCAAATAATGCAAATTAGAAACTCCTTTCTAATTTCATTCTGCTTAACCAAGGACTCACTGGGTTGTCATTTATCGAATCACATAGACATTTCTCTTCTTTTGTTGTAAGTGGTAGATTCTTTATCGATCATACATTATCTCCATGTACAACTTATTATACCCAAGCATACCCTTTGGTATACCCTAAGGGTCTTAAGGAATAAGTCAAAGTATAACTCATCATACACAAGATACTATGATGATCTCAAGTCCAAGGATTACTTGACTACTATCACTACAGAATTCCTATCGACAGACAAGTAAAACTCCATTAGGTATTCCTTAGCGAGCCACGCTCAAAGGAACTTATTCTCTAATAAGCACCTACATACTTGCTTTTAGTTCTCTCCACACAAATGATCATGAGATCAATCATCCTCATCCAACGAAAGCAAGAACGATGTACCAATCTATCCGATTCACTAATCCCCAATTTAGTAATCCAATGATTGGGAACTATTTTAGTTTTAAGCTTTCTAAGAATTTAGATCTCATTAGAATGATCATCATCATTATTCTAAAAGCATTACTTAAAACTATGGGTTTATCACATATTATAAAACAAAGATCACGTAGATAATTAAAAGCCTTTAATAAATTAATACTTTTATTAATAAATGAATAAGATTGTTACAAAGTATATGCTTTATCATCAAACATGATTGGGCTTTGTGTGCATACTACTTTCAATCTCCCACTTGCACTAAAAGCCAATCGTCATGGTATCTCATACTCTTCTTCTCTAAGTGATTTATTATCCTGCTCATTGGATAAGCTTTTAGTTAATGGATATGTAATGTTGTTCATGAGAGTCCACTATCTCTATAGTGATTTCCCATCTTCAATGATTCTAATAATCAAATGAAAGTGTCACAACACATGTTTAGATCCAAGATGAGACTTAGAACTATTCCTAGTTCTCAGAATGAACTTTTAATCCAAACAATCAACTTGCAGCCTTCATTTATAGCTATATACTTTGTCTTTATCACTAAACCAAAGAACTCTTTCATTGTTTGGAACCTTTCCAATTCATCGCACCACCGCTCAAGATAACGCTTTACCTTAAAGTGGATTTTCTCGTCATCTTGGTTCCGTCTTCGAAAAACTTGAGTCTCATAAGCCCTCTAGTTTTAATTTAGACCCACCATGAATATGATCACATCCTTAGTGCTCGGTTAAGCACTTAAAGATGTTTTTCACCGACTCATAGTGAACTTCTCCATAATATGACCGATCAACATCGTGTCTCGTATATTTCATTGCATACATGATTGTCACTCATGCGACCTCTCTTTTCGAGAGTCTGTGGGGACTATTAAGAGAGATACACTCCATAGCTCATCTACATGAGACATCTCTTGAGTTTGCCATGCTAAACGACTTTAGCATCAAATGAATATACGCCTCGGGTTAAGTCGAGCATCCTCTTAAATCTATCTATATAGATTTATATTCCCAATTAAGATACTCTTCCAAATCATTCATGGAGGAATGTTTAGACAACTTTATCTTTACCGATTGTAGCATTGGTATGTCATTCATTATCCGTAGATATCAATATATAAGTACTAGGAATGTCACGATGCTCCCAATCGACCCTTTTTTGTACACACTTAGGTTCATTCTTATTTTTGATAAAATCAAACTCTTTTGATTGCCTCATCAAAACGAATGTTCCATATTTGAGAAACTTGCTTGAATCCATTTCTCCGAGTGTCTATAACACTTACCTCATCGTATGTAATCGGATCATCATCTTCTATGATGTGTACCTCATCATCATCATCTATGATGAATCCATACCTCCTGTATCTTTGGTACTATTCCGTTTTACGATTCGGTTGTGGTACAATAGGTTTATCTACAGTGTTTCTCTTATTCGACTTATAGTGTTTTTTGTGGTTCTTGAACTCTTCAAGATCTATTATCCTCCCACTAGCCCCTTTCAATGATAAACACCTTTATCTTAGAAGGATGCGTGTTTCGCAACAAACACCTTTTGCTAAGTAGGATTATAGAACATATACCCTAAACTTACTTTAGGATGTCCCACAAATCAGACTTGTCAAATCTTGTCCCAAAGCTTATCCTTTGAAACCTTTTCACATAAGTTGGACAACCCCTTATCTTAACATACTTAAGATTAGGAATCCTCCCTGCTTCATAACTTTTATGGAGTCTTGGGGCTGGATTTTGAGGTTACCTTTTCGTAGATATCGCACCATTTCTGTGACATTATCCCGTAAAGATACCGGAATGTCAGTAAAATCATTATGGACCGACTATGTCCAACAAGGTAATGATTTTTCCTTTCGTATACATCAATCAATTATTATGTATCGAGGTGTCCATTATGAAAACCATTTGAGATGATCTAGAAACTTATTGCACAAGTATTTATTCCTTAATCTAATCAAAGAATCTTAATACTTTTGTCAATTTGTTTCATTTCAAATTCTTTGAACCTTTCAAATAATTCACACTTGTATTTCAACAAATACATACATTCAACTCTTTGAATGATCATCTCCTTTTCTTATACTAGTTTGTTCAATTTACAAAATAATTTTTCACGTAAGTCAAGTATACAAAATCCATTAAGTAATATTCTAGTTCTATACAAAACATTATTATTATAAATAGAACAACAATTGTTCTTAATTATAATACCAAAAATTTTATTGTCCAACAACAAAATAGAAATAATATTTCTAACAAGAACCTGAATACAATAACAACTTATCGACTTAATAGATTTGCCCATAGGCGCTAAACTATAAGTTTCTATAAATTAATGCAAAGAACCTTTGCTTCATTTTCCACACATAGGATTACTTATCTTTGTTTAGCTTTCTACTGCTTGGTCCTTTCATAAATCTATATTTATGATAACCAAAGTTGGTATCCAATACCCAAGTAGAACCTCGACTTAAAGAAAAATTTATTTCAATCATGAACAAAATCGATTGTGAATCAAACTTCACTAAGCTTCTTTGGTTAGCCTCTCGCAAGATGCTTCTTTAAGACCTCCAAATTTTTAAATAAAAAGGAATTTCCTTTATTTATTATTTTGAAATAGTAAGGGTTGATTTGATTAATGTGGATAGTTAAGGGTTAAATACGCAAATATTTCAAAATAAGCAAGTGGTTATAAAATATTCATTATCGCTTGGGAATATTCGTTTCGTCGTGGAATATTCGATGCGGTTTGCATTCAGCGACACGCGTATAATGTGTGGCCCCCATAACCTATAACTGAAAGCGATTGGATGAAGAAAACGACAAATATAAGTTGTTTTTAAATAATAACAGTAGTTGTTATTCTGCTAATATCTTGTTGGAATACCCGGTGGTTAAAACACACTAATACGCGTTGTTGAGCAAGTAGATACCAGATTGCACCAATTATTGATTCTTACGTAAGAAGGCACTACTCAATAATGGTTACAGAATTATCGCTCAAAGATTTTATCGAAAGTTAATAATTGTCATATTGATATTTTATATTGTCATTGTTTCAATAATTGTCATTACACAAGATTTTTCATTATCGAAGCAATAATTCATATTATCCTAATAATATTATTAGATAACATTATTGGCAATGTCTAGAAAGTTCTGCTCTAAGGAGAGGTTTGGTCACCTAATCAAGCTACCCAAAGAAGAAGAAATTCTTATTGAAAGCCCCTTCCTTTAACCTGCCTCATTGTCAATATTGTGATTCTCAGAATATTATTTGTGAATAATTAATTATTGATTTATATGATGAGGAAAATATTGATTTTATGTGGATATAGATGGAGAAAACTTTAAAATGACAATTGTTGAAAATTAATATTTTATCTTTTTCTCGATAAAATAATTCATTTAAATATATTATTTTAATAATATATTAATGGTGATATTTTTACAACGAATGTGGGATATATGAGTATACGAGGAGGAAGAGTATTTTTGTTACAATAAATATTTAAAACATGTTAAACATGCTCGGTGGGACCCCATTTATCGATCAAATTTGATTATAAATGTAAAATCGCCTGCTTGTGGATTTCGGGCCAATTTCTATTTGAAATTTGGAAAACTTTCTTCTGCAAAGTTGTAGAGAATTGAAATTCCTATAAAAACTCAAGTGAGATTCGAATTTTTTGATGAAAGGGCTATTTATTATGAATTATTGAAGTTCAAGTCTCAAATAATTGATTTTTGGAGTTTAAAATATTTTTTGTAAAGAAAAACGTTTTTTGTTTGTAATTGAGTGGCTCACATGTGTTATAAATGATCTGAAATCAGATTTCTAAGGTGGGCTTGAATATTTTAAGAAATATTATTATTTTATTAAATTTTCGCTTTGGTGTTCTAAGCATTTCCTATAAATAGGTGTTTAGGTTAGAATTGAAAATCACACCGTAAACCCAAGTTTTCTCTCTATATTATCGAGCGTTTATTCTTGTGAGTATTTTGAGTATACTTTGAGTATTGCTAGATTTGCAAGTTCCCTTCAAAGACTATACCCTCTAGATTCTAGCCAAAGTACCGATCTTTCGAGGTAAGGGATATTTTTTTTTTTCAGAATGATATTATTTCTTCAATATCATTATAATCGAAATGTTGATCTGAAGTTTTTATCAAATTTGGAACTTTTTCATGCCTGAGTTACTATTCATGGGTTACTATTCACGAGTTACTATTCATGAGTTACTATTCACGAGTTACTATTCACGAGTACTATTCATGAAGCGTGAAGATGTTTTTTGTGGAATTTCTATCTTTTGGTGTCTGAGAGTTATTCACGTATACTATTCACTATTCACGATACTCTGTGATTATTCAATTTAAAAATAAAATTTCTTCTTTTCGTCTAAAACATCTATTCGGATACTAACTCGATTGTATCCATGTTTTGATCATTCTTGAATTTTACACCACTATGATTATTTTTGAGGTATTTTTGGACGTGGATAAAACCAAGTACGAATCCTTAATCCTTAATCCTTGTCATTTTGTTTCACCGGATTCGCTTTCTTTAAAAAATATATTTTCATCATCCTCACCTTAAATGATGATATTATGGAATATCTTTGGCCTGTAGTGCAAAGATGAATGATTTCTTAAGAATATCTTTGGCTCAGTAAAGTGCAAAGATGAATGATTTCTCAAGAATATCTTTGGCCCAGAAGCAAAGATGAACAGTGTTTAAATGAACATGACTTAATCGATGAATATCTTTGGCCCGTAGTGCAAAGATGAATATTTGATTCCGTATGTATATCATTGATGTTACGTGGATAAAAGATAGATTTATGAACTTTTAAATTCATACATGTAAGATAGTAGTTTGCATTCTCTACTTAACTCTTCTAATGAATTATTATTTCAATCATGAATATTGATTTAAAATTTGTTGTCTATCAGATTCTATTATATTTTTCCTCGTTGAAGACTAACGATAATTTGTTGTATATTATCTTAGTCATAATATTCTTTACCTGAGCTAGTTGAGCTCACCCTTTTCCTTTTGTTCCATTTTTCTCGTGGAGCGAGAATATAATGAGTACGATGCAGCCTGGGTATGGAATGAAGGTTTTAGAAAGGATTGTTTAGTAGTCCTCACCATTTTGTAAAATAATATATCAATAAATGTGATGAGGATTTATTTGAGTATAGATATTGTCTGTAAGATAATATTTGTATTCAAACTCACAGCTTTTATTGTTGTAATAATAAAGTTGTAGTTGTTTCATACTATGTATTGACAACTCGTAATAGGTGATGTATACCTATTTTGGGGCGCCACAATTGGTATCGAGCTTAGGGATATGATCTCCAAGGCGAGATCGGAATAGAAACTAGAGGGGAGAGAAGAGTAAATCCTTCGCTAGTGTGTCCTACCTAAGCTTATTTGTTAGTTGGTCAAGATATAGGGATATTATGTGATATATTGATTTCCTTAATTAACCCTTGTTTTATGACGTGATTTGAGAATGTCGATCGAGAATATTAACAATGGAAATGAGACCGGTGAGACGCCTCAGACTCACCAACGAGGTGAACGTGCAACAGTCGGGCAATGTTCCTCCCGTGAATAACACCATTGAGCGATGATGAACGAGGGGATGTTTAGAAGTTTTTTGCGCTTCATGCAAAATCGCATTTAGGAAAACTCGTGTTCAAAATACAGAGGAAATGATAAGAATTCACGGGTTGTCACAAACAAGCGCCTTCAAAGAGTTGGGACCACCAGAATTTAAGGGAAAGCCGATCCGATCATGGCGGAAACATGGGTCAAATAAATTACCAAGATATTCGATGTCTTGGGATGCACTTTGAGAAACGAAGAAGTTCCATTCGCCACCTTTATGTTCCGTGGCGAGGCGGCAGACCATCGGTGGAGTCTGTGAAGCGCACTCCATCCAAACCGCACTCAAAGATGTCTTGGGAGACGCTTTGAAGCTATTTAATGACAAATACTTTCCGAAAGTGTTCATTATACGAAGGAAGTGGAGTTCATCGATTGAACAAAACAACACGATTTGTCTCAAAGACGAGGCAAAGTTTGCAGAGTTATCCGTGTTTGCACCTCATTTGGTGGAGAATGAGGAACGATGACGCGGATGTTTCTTAGAGGTTTGAAACCCCAAGATACGCCAAGATCTCATTTCTCATAAATTTTCTCTTTATTCAGATGTTGTAAATGAGGCTCAATTATTAGAGCGAGATAACGAGTACGGCCAACCGAGGACCACAACCGTGGATCGTATCGTAGATAGCGGTCAATGTATAATGATAACTCATGAGAAAGAAACAGACGGACAGAAATGGTAACCACTCGGTGGTAATCATGGCCATGAAAATAGAAGAAGCGAGTCGAAGTAGAGGAGATTTTAAAAGAGGAGATTTAACAACGACTATGTGAAGATGACAAAGGCCGTACAAAGAATCGGGTTCTAAGGGAGGAGAACGACCACCGGCCATATGCTACAAATGCGGAAAAGAGGGACATATCACCAAACCGCCCACAACAGCTTCAAGGTATGCTATAATTGTGGAAAGGAAGGACATATCGCTCGAGATTGTACAAAGAATAAACCTAGTCCAATGGGGGATTATGGTGACTCAAAAGATCGTCCCCGTAAAAGTCAAAGTCAACGATTCCGGAAGAGCGTTTATCAGGATCGTCATAATGCGAGAACCCAAACGAGGTGATCACGGGTAAGCTATTTATAAATTCTTGCGAAGTTTATACCTTACTTGATACCGGGTACCCATTCATTTATCTCTCCGCATGTGCTCAACGCTTAAACTTGACTCCGGAGAAATTAGACTTTGACCTATCTCTGAAAACTCCGTTAGAGAAACTTTCATCACATCCATCGCTTATAAATCTTGTTTGATTCAAGTTGGCACCATTACCTTACCTCGTTGACCTTATCTCTTTAAAGATACTTGCTTTTGATGTGATTTTAGGGATTGATCGGTTAACTACTCATCATGCCAAAATTGATTGTTTTCGTAAGGTTGTTAGTTTTCATATTCCTAACCAACCCGTTGTATGCAATTCAAGCAACTAAACCATTAAAATCGATCACCGTCATATCTAATCATAAAGCTATTCGCTTATTAAAAACGGATGTCAAGCTTTCTTAGCCCATGTTATGGATTTGAATAAAGACACGCCAAATTTGAATAATATTCTGTTGTTATTGACTTTCCCGACGATTTCAAGAACTTCCTTGGCCTACCCCGTAACGTGAAGTTGAATTCTTTATTGATCTTGAACTCCGTACAAAGCCCATTTCTAAAACCCCATATCGAATGGCTCCTATTGAACTTCGTGAGTTAAAGGTCCAACTACGTGAATTGTTGGACATCGGTTTCATTCGGCCCTAAGACATCTCCTCGGGGTGCTCCTGCTTTTATTTGTAAAGAAGAAAGACGGAGTATGCGACTTTGTATTGACTATCGGAATTGAACCATGTCACCATCAAGAATAGGTATCCTCACCTCGTATTGATGACTTGTTTGACCAATTGCAAGGGCACAATTCTTTTCAAAAATCGATCTTCGCTCGGATATCATCAAATTTGAAGATTAGAATCGAGAATATTCCAAAGACCGCCTTCGTAACTCCTGGTATGGGCATTATGAATTCTTAGTCATGTCTTTCGGACTAACTAATGCTCTCCTACGGCTTTCATGGATATGATGAACCGAGTATTCAAGGAATATTTGGATCAATTCGTTTGTTGTCTTTATTGATGACATCCTCATATATTCCAAAAGCCGTGAAGATCATGAGCACCATTTGAAGTCGGTACTCCAAAGGCTTCGTGAAAACAAACTATATGCCAAATTGAAGAAATGCGAGTTCGCTTCGAGAAGTAGCATTCCTCGGGCACGCGGTGTCGAAACATGGAGTATCTGCTGATCCGCCAAGATTGAAGCAATACAAAGTTGGAGCAACCAAGTTCCAGTGATCAAGCACGTAGCTTTTGGGCTTAATGGTTATTATCGAGATTCGTGGAAGGGTTTTCTAATCGCTACTCCATTAACTCAATTTAACTCGGAAGGATACAAAATTCGCTTGGAGCGAAGAATGCGAGAAAAGTTTCCAAGAGCTTAAGAGGAGACTTATTTCTAAGACTGTTCTAACAATACCATCCGGTTCTTGGATGGATTTGTTATCTACACCGATGCTTGCAGCAAAGGGTTAGGATGTGTTCTCATGCAACGTGGGAAAGTCATAGCCTATGCCTCGCGACAACTTAAAGAGTATGAGAGGAATTATCCTACTCATGATCTAGAGTTAGCATAAATGCTTTTGCGCTTAAAAATATGGAGGCACTATCTATATGGGGAGAAAGTGGAGATATATTCGCACCATAAAAGCCTTAAATATTTCTTCACTCAAAAGAACTCAACATGCTAAGTGACGCTGGCTCGAGCTATGGAAAGACTACGACCACACTATTCAATACCATCCCGGTAAAGTTTAACGTGGTAGCCGACGCATCGAGTAGAAGATCATATGCGGAACGAAAAGCGATGATGTCAAGTATACGACAGAGCCAACTTTAATAGAAAAGTTAAGGTTGCTCAAGCCACCCAATCTTGAGTGATGCGTATGAAGAAGAAAGTACAAGAAGGAGCTATTCCTAAGCGAGAATTGATGAAGAAGGAATACTTCGAGTCCACTCTGACTTTCAGTGTTCCTAACGACTCGATTTGAAGTACAAGATTATGATGGAGGCACACAATACGCCATTTGCAATCCATCCTCGAAGTACTAAAATGTATCGTGATCTTCGACATACATTTTGGTGGAACAATACGAAGAGAGAGATTGCAAAGTTTATCTCGATGTGTTTAACTTGCTAACGTGTAAAGGCGAGCATCTTGTACCTAAGGGTCCGTTGCAACCACTTGAGATTCCTGGAATGGAAGTGGGAACACATTACTATGGATTTCACACGGGTCTTCCTACGGTTTCTCAAGGCATCAATGCTATTTGGGTTATTGTTGATAGATTAACCAAGTCTCGCTTTTCTTTCTTGCCGATACGGAGACTTATTCCTCGAACGCCTCTTGCTAGTATGTGACGTGAATGAGATTGTGAGGTTGCATGGCATGCCCGTATCCATAGTTTTGGATCGTGACCCAAGATTCACTTCAAGATTTTGGGTTAGCTTGCAAAAAGCTATGGGCACGGATTTGCGATTTAGTTCTAAGCATACCATCCCCAAATGGACTGACGACAATCGAGAGAGGATTATTCAAACTCTTGAAGATCTATTAAGACTCAGTGTCCTGACTTCAAGGGTAGTTGGGATAAGTATTTACCATTGGTGGAATTCTCCTATAACAACAGCTTATCGTGCAAGTATAGTGTGGCTCCATTCAAGCATTATATGGACGAAAATGTCGCTTCTCCAATATGTTGGGATGAGGTGGGTGAAGCAACATTGTTGGGACCCGAAGTTAGTACGTATGACTCACCAAAAAGATCCAAATGATTCGACAACGTATAAAACGGCACAAGATCGACAAAAGAGTTATGCGGATCTTCATCGAAAGGACGTGGAATTTAATGTAGGGATCATGTATTGTCATGATTGTCCATGGAAGGGAGTTACTCGATCCAAGATTTATTGGTCCATTTCAAATTTCAAATTCTTGACCGAGTAGGAAATGTAGCCTATAGACTTGCAAGCACCTCCGAAAGTATGTCTCGTGTTCATAATGTGTTTCACATATCTGTATTTCAGAAATATGTGAAAGACCCGAACCACTTCATTGAAGTTAGAACCGGACGAGATAGCCAAGACTTAACGTATGAGGAGGTACCACAAGATCTTGGATAGGAAGGAGCATGTCCTACGCCAGAAAGGTCATACCACAAGTTAAAGTTTTGTGGAGGAATCATGCTATAGAGGAAATGACCTCGAATTGAAATCTAAATGAAAGCGAGGTATCCTCACCTTTTCAAACACTGTGTCGTACGCCAATTTCGAGGACGAAATTTCATAAGGAGGGAGGTTGTAAGACCCCAAATTTTTAAATAAAAAAGGAATTTCCTTTATTTATTATTTTGAAATAGTAAGGGTTGATTTGATTAATGTGGATAGTTAAGGGTTAAATACGCAAATATTTCAAAATAAGCAAGTGGTTATAAAATATTCATTATCGCTTGGGAATATTCGTTTGGTCGTGGAATATTCGTGCGAATATTCGCATTTACAAAGTAGCCCATGTGGGGGCCCCATAACGGAAAGCGATTGGATGAAGAAAACGACAAATATAAGTTGTTTTTAAATAATTCACGTAGTTATTCTATTATCATCGTTGGAATACCCTATGGTTAAAACACACTAATACGCTGTTGTTGAATAAAGAAGACACCAGATTGCACCAATTATTGATTCTTACGTAAGAAGGCACTACTCAATAATGGTTACACAGTAATTACTTGCTCAAATTTTTTTATTGAGTTAATAATTGTCGCGTTGATATTTTATATTCATTGTTGTTTCAATAATTGTCATTACACGTATTTTTCATTATCGAAGCAATAATTCATATTATCCTAATAATATTATTAGATAACATTATTGGCAATGTCTAGAAAGTTCTGCCTAAGGAGAGGTTTGGTCACCTAATCATGCTACCAAGAAGAAGAAATTCTTATTGAAAGCCCCTCTTCCCTGAACCTGCTCGTTGTCAATATTGTGATTCTCAGAATATTATTTGTGAATAATTAATTATTGATTTATATGATGAGGAAAATATTGATTTTATGTGGATATAGATGGAGAAAACTTTTAAAATGACAATTGTTGAAAATTAATATTTTATCTTTTTCGATAAAATAATTCATTTAAATATATTATTTTAATAATATATTAACGGTGATATTTTTACAACGAATGTGGGATATATGAGTATACGAGGAGGAAGAGTATTTTTGTTACAATAAATATTTAAAACATGTTAAACATGTTCTGTGGACCCCATTTATTGACCGAAATTTGATTATAAATTTGTAAAATCGCCTTGCGCTTGTGGATTTCGGTCAATTTCTATTTGGAATTTGGAAAAACTTTCTTCTGTAAAGTTGTAGAGAATTGAAATTCCTATAAAAACTCATGAGATTCGAATTTTTTGATGAAAGGGCTATTTATTATGAATTATTGAAGTTCAAGTTCAAATAATTGATTTTGGGAGTTTAAAATATTTTATGTAAGAAAAACGTTTTTTCATTGTAATTGAGTGGCTCACATGTGTTATAAATGATCTGAAATCAGATTTCTAAGGTGGGCTTGAATATTTTTAAGAAATATTATTATTTTATTAAATTTTCTCGCTTTGGTGTTCTAAGCATTTTCCTATAAATAGGGTGTTTAGGTTAGAATTGAAAATCACACCGTAAATCAAGTTTTCTCTCTCTATATTATCGAGTTTATTCTTGTGAGTATTTTGAGTATACTTTGAGTATTGCTAGACGGTGCAAGTTCCTTCAAAGACTATACCCTTGTAGATTCTAAATAGAAGTACTCGATCTTCGAGGTAAGGGATATTTTTTTTTTTTTTTCGTAATGATATTATTTCTTCAATATCATTATACTCAAATGTTGATCTGAAGTTTTTATCAAATTTGGAACTTTTTCATGTCTAAGGTTACTATTCATGGTTACTATTCATGAGTTACTATTCACGAAGTTACTATTCACGAGTTACTATTCACGAAGTACTATTCACTAAAGTACTATTCATGCGTGAAGATGTTTTTTGTGGAATTTCTATCTTTTGGTGCTCTGAGTTACTATTCACGATATCAAGACTATTCACGATATACACTATTCACGTATCGTATATTCATTCTAAAAAATAAAATTTCTTCTTTTCGTCTAAAAACATCTATTCGGATACTAACTCTGATCAGATCCATGTTTTGATCATTCTCAATTTTACACCACTATGATTATTTTTGAGGTATTTTTGACGTGGATAAAACCAAGTACGAATCCTTAATCCTTAATCCTTGTCATTTTGTTTCACCGGATTCGCTTTTTAAAAATATATTTTTCATCATCCTCATTTTAAATGATGATATTATGGAATATCTTTGGCCAGTAGTGCAAAGATGAATGATTTCTTAAGAATATCTTTGGCCAGTAGTGCAAAGATGAATGATTTCTGAAGAATATCTTCTTACCCGTAGTAAAAGATGAACAGTGTTTAAATGAACATGACTTAATCGATGAATATCTTTGGCCCGTAGTAAAGATGAATATTTGATTCAGTATGTATATCGATTGATGTTACAGTGGATAAAAGATAGATTTATGAACTTTTAAATTCATACATAGAAGATAGTAGTTTGCATTCTCTACTTAACTCTTCTAATGAATTATTATTTCAATGCGAATATTGATTTAAAATTTGTTGTCTATCAGTATTCTATTATATTTTTCCTCGTCAAGACTAACGATAATTTGTTGTATATTATCTTAGTCATAATATTCTTTATCGAGCTAGTTGAGCTCACCCTTTCCTTTTTGTTCCATTTTTCTCGTGAGGCGAGAATATAGCGAAGTACGAGCCTGGGTATGGAATGAAGGTTTTAGAAAGGATTGTTTAGTAGTCCTCACCATTTTTATAAAATAATGTATCAATAAATGTGATGAGGATTTATTTGAGTATAGATATTGTCTAGAAGATAATATTTGTATTCAAACTCACGCTTTCTTGTTGTAATAATAAAGTTGTAGTTGTTTATGTACCATGTATTGACAACTCGTAATAGGTGATGTATACCTATTTTGGGGCGCCTCACTTACTTCGCAGCTTTCTTTCCGGTGTCCATGCTATTTATGATAACGGTGATTCAATACCCAAGTGAAGCAAGCTCCTTTCCACTGCTTCTTTCGTTATCCGTAGTTTTCGGGTTTATTTGTTCTTATTATCCATTGTTTTGTTCTTCTATTTACCTTCTTTCAATCATTCTTCTTCTTCTTTCGAAGATCCTTTGGCCCCTACCAAGAAGACTTGATCTTTCTTGGTTGAAAGTGACTTTCAACATTTTTCAATATGTTAAGCAAATCAACGAGGTCGATATCTAGCTTGTTCATATGAAAAATTCACAACAATTGTGAAAGGAGTCCGGAGTGCAAGATCAAATCTTGCTCAACTCTCCATCCATGACAAAACCAATTGTCTAATTGATCAATCAAATTGATTATGTTAAGAACTTTTTGTCCTATTTATATAAGTGTCATCGGTCATTCTAGATCTAAGAGCTCCTTAGATATCTCGATATCTATCGGGCCCCATTTTCCTCACCATCAACTACTGATGTGCGGGAATATAGTAGAGCATCCATAGTTTCATCTTGTCGACGTCAAGCTCAAGTATCATGGATGCGAGCATGATGCATTGAGCCAATCACATCATCATCTTGCCACTTTCTAAAAGTAGCAATATCTTCCTCAGAGGCATTGTTCGCAACCATTGCGTGGATAGGCGATAAGGACATAAGATAGCTTTTCACCATGAGAACTATTCTCAATTTTCTTAACCAATCCGCTTAATTTGGCCTCGTTAATTTAGCATCTAATATGCTTCGCAATGATAGTAATTTTAGACATTGTAAAATTTCAGAAATGAATTTGTAATTAACAACATTTTAACATACATTCTTTTATTAATTACCAAAATAATTTAGGTCTTGTTTTAAATTGGTATCCCACTATTTTCTTCAAACTATATTACCTCACTTATATAGTTCGGCAAAATCTAATTAAAGATTAGCTAGTGAGAATAAGGATCCCATTTCAAATGTATATAGCCTTGTGGTGACACAACAAACTATATATAAATAAATAGGTAGACAACTTTTTGTCAATTACATCAACTATGTAACTCCTTTCTTTTGCTTCTTAGATTATTTTGATCAAGTGGTGGCACATCCGAATCAAAATTATCCAAGTTAAGTCCGACCTAGCACTCCATATATTCAAAAAGAAAAATATCATCCTTGTGGTGACACAACAAAACAATATTGTTCAATTTTCTTTATAAGCATCAAATGTGATAAATTAACATCTTAAATACTTAATACTTGCCTTGGGTGACACAACAAACTCATATTAAATATTTAATACTCTATTAATTTTATCATGCTAGAAGGCTGACGCTCGATATTCCAAATATCTTTGAACGCTTAGGACTTAATAATAAAAAAATTTGAGGGGTTTGTTATTAATTTGTCTCATCTTGTTTAAATAAGGCATTTATTATATATATATAAAATACGCGTCATATATTAATGAACATGCTGCATGTTTGCATAATATATAATATATATAGTATAAGCACGCACATATAGAATACTATATTCTACCCGGATTGATTATGGACTTTTATTCTAGTTCGTTCACTAGAGCCACCAAGTGAACCAAAAGGTCAAACCCTAGGGGTGCAAGAAATAATATTTAAATATAACTATTACATTTAAACCCGGCTCCATTACAAACGGGTCTTCAAGCGCCTCTTTGCCTTCCTCGATCTCCAATTTTTCAAAATTAATTCTAACTATTCCTATTACAAAACTATTTAAAATAAATAGAAACCTCGATCGCCAAATAAGGGAAGTACATAGGAGGGAATAGAATTTACATTAAGAAAAAATTAGAGAAGACGAGGTACGCAGAACCCATTTAATAAAACCCATACATTCATGCATCCAACTAAAATAAAATCCAATCATATCGGTCAATAAATTCATAATCAATCCCATTTATTATCATACACATCACCATACGATCAATAAATAACATTCATCTCATGAATAATAAACATTTAATATATATATTGATATCATTTAATGGGCAAATTTAGTTAGTATAAAATCTAATTTTGAATCAAAATAAACTCCTTTATTTTAATCCAAATTTAAATCAAAATAAAACTATTTTATTTTAATTTATCCAATTTTGAATAAAATAAACTATTTTATTTTAATCAAAATCTTTAATCAAAATAAACTCCTTTATTTTAATTAATTATGGAATCCAATTCCATGAAAAAAAAATTATTAAAGGAAACACTTTTATTTTTTTTTTCCATTCACAAATAAACTCTTTTATTTTGAATAATATGAAATCTTATTTCATATCTAAATAAACTCTTTTATTTAAGGAAACATGGATTTACTTTTTCATTCACAAATAAACTCCTTTTATTTTAGAAAATATGAAATCCAATTTCAACTCCAATTAGTTATCGAAAGATGGATCCAATTCCAATTTCAAATTAGTTAAGATGAAATTTAATTTTAAAATTAAAATAAACTTTATATTTTAATATTAAATAAACCTTTATTTTAAAATTAAAATAAACTTTTTATTTTAATCATAAAATAATGAAGAATATATATATAACTATATATATATATATATATATATAATAATATATATATATATATATATATATATAACTATATATATATATATATATATATATATAATATATATATATATAGTTTACGTTATATATATTATATATTATATAACTAAAATATATATCATATATATATATTATATCCTATGTTGGTTGATTTCAATGCACCATCCTTGCGCTCATTTCCATGAAATTTCATGAATACTTACAACAAAAAAAAAAAAAGTCGATTATATCACATATCCTAAAAAAAAAAAAAATTGCTACTCGCCATTTTTTTTTTTCAAAACTAACCAAGCTATTTAATTTATATAGAAGCATTCATGTGACGTGCTTCATACAAACGATAAAGCAATCATGCCAAAAAAAAAAATTGTCCCGTGATACTTTTTTTTTTTTTTTTTAAATTTTATACAATTAAATTATGCCCAATTAAATTGTTCTAAACACATATCAATATACATATCAAATTAAAACAATTAATAATTCGATAAAGGTTTGGCTCATGCCACTCGTTAGGTTTGTAATATTCATGAATCTAATCAAATTGCATAAATTAAGTTGAGCGTAGATAAAATCGAGTTTAAAAAATTTACAAACCATATACCCTGGATCACCCTTTATGCACAATTATTAATTAAACGAAAAGATAAAGAATAAAATCATACCTTCAAGATCGAGCTTCCTCGTACAAGTTCACCTCCAAATCCTTTCGCTCAACTTGAATCCACCGGGGTTTTGTTCTTCTTTTGATCAACGCTACCACCCATATGTTTGGCCTCTAGAGGTGATCCACCAAGGAATAATAAGAATTCAAGAAAGGGGTATTGGCTCAAACCCTAGTTTTTCTATCTCTATAGAAAGGGCGACTCTCCCAACAATCGAATTATATCGTATGTCAAAAAGTCAACAACCCCCACCACCCATAATAAGACTCCTCTTATTTATGTATGTGGGCAACCCACCTTAACAATTAAGGAATTAGAATTTATTTAATTAATTAAATTCTTTTAATTAATTAAGCTCCCTAATCTTATTAGTGATAATTAATTAAACTCCTTTAACTAATTTTTTCTCCTAATCCTATTAGGAATAAATGAGAGTACTTATATTAAATTAATTCCTAAACTCTTTTAGAAATTAAAATAATAATAATTGTAATAATATTAATAAGACTCCTCTTATTAATTTATATTTAATATTTCTAAAATATTAAATAATAATATTAAGCTATTTAATTTATTCTATCACCATAGATTAAATTAAATATACATAACATATTATTACTGATTATGCCATTAACTTCTTAAATAATTATTCTTCCTTTTACGGTGTGTAATTCTTTAGTTCTCCATATTAAACCTATTGTGAATAAATCAATTGTATCAATTCTAATCTTATTTAAATAAATAAATTAAATAATTAATTTATTTAAATAAATAATATTTATTCTACAATAGGATAAGCCTCCCTAATGATCAACGACTTTCCGTATAATATAGATTTCAACATTAATCATTAAAGAACCTTCGAGTAAATAGTTACTGCATAATTCAATCCTTCCACCATACAATGTCCCAATTAAATATAAGATACGGAATTACTCACAAGTCTTATTTTATTTAATTATATGTATTTCGATCCTTAAATGCACAACTCCAAATAATGCAAATTAGAAACTCCTTTCTAATTTCATTCTCGCTTGCCAAGACTCTACCGGGTTGTCATTTATCGAATCACATAGACATTTCTCTCTTTTATTGTATGGTAGATTCTTTATCGATCATACATTATCTCCATGTACAACTTATTATACCCAAGCATACCTTTTGATATACCCTAAGGGTCTTAAGGAATAAGTCAAAGTATAACTCATCATACACAAGATACTATGATGATCTCAAGTCCAAGGATTACTTCAGACTACTATCACTACAGAATTCCTATCGATGCAGTAAAGTAAAACTCCATTAGGTATTCCTTAATGAGCCACGCTCAAAGGAACTTATTCTCTAATAAGCACCTACATACTTGCTTTTATCATCAAACACATGATCGGCTTCGTAGGCATACTACTTTCATTTTATTGGGTTTCATCGAATATAAAGATAATTGTTATATGTCAATTAATCTTTTGTTTTTAAGGCAAGATGTCAAAATGACATCTCAGAATGTTGAGAATAGCAATGGAGCATGGAAGCGATCGCTGATTCACCATCATATCAATAATCGGGATAATGTGCATCGAGGCGACAACTCCTCACGAAAACAATAACACCGACCAAATGATGAATGATCAAATGTTTCGAGGCTTTATGCAATTTACGCAATGAAAAGCGAGAGCGACTCACGCCCAAAACGTGGGTGGAAACACGGAAAACTCTCAAGTCCACCACCGCTAAAACAATTCAAGGAGCCGGACCAACCGGAGTTTAAGGAAAGCCAAAACCACTTCCGGCGGGCATGGATAAAGCAGACACCAAGATATTTGATGTCTTGGGATGCTCGAGAGAGCAAAGGTTCCTTTCACGCTTTATGTTGCGTGAGAGGCGGACATCTTTGGTGAATCGGAAACGTCTCAACCAAATTGCATCAAGATATCTGGGAGAAGTTCCAGAGTTGCTCAACGACAAATACTTTTCTCAAAGTATTCACTACACGAAGGAGGTGGGTTTATCAAGTCGAACAAAACAATATGACCGTGTCGCAACACGAGGCAAAATTTGCGGAGTTATCACTTGCCAAGGCCCCACTGGTGGATAATGAAGAAAGAATGGCACGAAAGTTTTAAGAGGTTTGAAGTCGAGATACGTCAACATCTTATTTCTCATAAACCGTGTTTGTATTCGGATGTTTGTAAGAAGGGCTCGCTTAGTGGAAGTAGCGATAACTAGTCAACGCTAACTAAAAAGAGAGCAATTTCGGCAAAATTATAATACTAGCGAGAGTAGTCATCAAGCGGTGACAACAAGCGTGGAGGTAATCAATAAAGCGATATCAGAACCACTTCTTTGTGTAATCGTGGCAAAACAATAAGAATGGACATTTCAAGAAACGGAGATTCAACAATGATGGAAAGACGTCAAAGACCAAAGACCTGTTGTTAAGGAAGGAGAAAGACCACCTATCAATTGCTTCAAATGCTGAGAAGAGGGACACATCGGGTCTGAACGTGGCTGCCGCCGTCCAAAGCATGTTATAATTGTGGAAGAGAAGGTCACTTAGCTCGATTTTTGCCATCAAGACAAATTCAACTAGGATGGAGGCACCAAAGGCCAGTCCCGGAAAAGTCAAAACCGGTGAAGTGCAAGAGAGAAATTGTTGTGACCTCCCAGAGAAGCAAGGAACCCGAATGAGGTCATCACGTAAGCTTATCATAAACTCTAATGAAGTCTATACTTTATTTGATACCCCTGGTTCTACCCATTCTTTTATTTCTCCTACTTGCGCCATCGATTAAATTTGACTCGAGAAATTAGACTTTGACTTATCTGTGGAAACTCCGTTGGGAGAAACCTTCATTACATCCAATCGCTTATAAGTATTGTTTAGTTCAAATTCCAGACTTCTCACATTACCTCACCAATCTTATTTCATTAAAAATACTTGCAATTGACGTGATTCTAGTGGATTGATTGGTTAACTACTTATCATGCAAAAATTGATTGTTTTCGTAAGGTTGTTAGCTTTCATATTCCTAATCAACCTATTATGCGAATTCAAAAGACCAAACCATTAAAATCAATCACTTTGGTCATCTCAAGCCATAAAGCTATTCGCTTATTGAAAAGCGGATGTCAAGCTTTCTTTTCACGTCACATATTTAAACAAAAATACGCCGATTTTGAACGATATTTCTATTGTAATAAATTTCTGACGATTCCCCAAGAACTTCCGCCTACCCCTCAGAGTGAAATTGAATTTCAGATCGACCTTGAACCCGGTGATAAAACCTATTTCCAAAGCCCCATATCGAATGGCTCTATCAACTTCGAGAGTTAAAGACCCAACTGCAGGAATCATTAGACATCGGCTTTATTCGTCCTAAGACTTCTCCTCATGGGTGCTCCGTGTTCTATTCGTGAAGAAGAAAGATGGGAGTATGCGACTTTGTATTGATTATCGGAGTCAAATCATGTCACCATCAAAATAGGTATCCATTGCCACGCATATTGATGACTGTTTGACCAAATAAGGGAGCCAAATTCTTTCAAAGATTGATCTTACGTTCCTGATATCACCAATTGAAGATTGGGAACCATGACATTCCAAAGACGGCTTTCGTAACTCCTGTGACGGCATTATGAATTCCTAGTCATGTCCTTTGGATTGACTAATGCTCCCGCTTTCATGGATATGATGAACCGAGTATTCAAGGAATATTTAGATCACTTTGTGGTCGCCTCTTCATTGATGACATCCTTATTTATTCCAAAAGTCGTAGAAGATCATGAGCAACACTTGAGGTTTGACACTCCAAAAGCTTCGTGAATATAAGCTTTATGCCAAGTTGAAGAAATGCGAGTTCGTCAAGAAGAAGTAGATTCCTCGGGCACGTGGTATCAAGTCAGGAATATCTGTTGACCCAAAGAAAGATCAAGCTATTCAAAGCCGGGAACAACCTAAATCAATGAATCGAAGATCGTAGCTTTCTCGGCTTAATTTGGTTATTATCTGAGATTCGTGGAAGGATTTTCTCGAATCACTACTCCATCGACTCAAATGACTCAAAAGATACAAAGTTCCTATTTGAACGAAGAATGTGAGAAGAGTTTTCAAGAACTCAAGAGGAGACTTATTTCATTTTGCTCGACAATACCATCCTGCCTTGAGGGATTTGTCATCTACAATGATGCTTCGGGCAAAGGTTGGGATGTGTTCTCATGCAACATGGAAAAGTTATAGTTTATACCTCGCGACAACTCAAAGAATATGAGAGGAATTATCCACTTTCATGATCCGGAGTCAAAAATGCTTGCTTTCAGCATTTAAAATTTGGAGGCATTACTTGTATGGGGAGAAAGTGGAAATCTTTACTGGATCATAAAAGCCTCAAATATTTCTTCACTCAAAAGGAACTCAATATGACAACGACGTTGGCTTGAACTGCTGAAAGATTATGATCATACCATCCAATACCATCCTCGAAAAGCGAACGTGGTAGGCGGCGTGATTGAGTGAAGATCGATGCTAAAGACGAAGTGCGTTATTGTCAACACAAAGGCCCATTTTGTGTGACTTGCAAAGGATGGAGATAGAGTTAAAGACTCCGGGGACGCGTGATGATAAAGAATATACGGTGCGAGAACAAACTTTTAATCGATAAAGATAAAGTCGCTCAAGCTACGGACACTGGAGGTGACGCGTATGAGGAAAGAAAGTGGAAGAGGGTGCTACGCCGGAAGCAAGAATCAATGAAGTTAGGAATACT